>NC_069416.1:397500-402500 GCF_026875155.1 Cherax quadricarinatus
CTTTTTATAACCCAGAATTACTGTATGTATTAACAGTACTCCCGCATACCTCCCCCCCACACACACATATTACACACACACACATAACAACAACACACACACACACACACACACCACACACACACACACACACACACACACACACACACACACACTGTAAGTACATGCCGGTCAAGCCCCAGGAGGTTGGGGGTCAGGTCACAAGAAGTTGTGGGCAGAAAGGACCACTGAGACTACACTACAACCCACAAGCCACCTACCTTTCAGTACATAATAAACCCACACATAATTCCACACAAGATTACACACACACACACACACACACACCACACACACACACACATATCCAGGACTCACACACACACACACACACATATCCAGACTCACACATACACTCCCCCCCCCTCACACCGACAATCTCACTTCTTCCCTGATCCCTCCCCTCCCTCGTTCACCTTCCCTCCCCCGTTCACCCAGACCCTCACGATCCCTCCCCACTCCTCTCCTACATAGCCACAGTTCCTCCACTACCTCCTCCCCCCCACACTCTGACATATACACTACTAACCTAACATACAGAACTACATAGGTTCCCCACTCTGAGGCAATCAGGATAAAACAAAAATGGGTTGTCAGAGAGCAACAAGAAAAACCCAAGGGACAGGGGGGGAAGCTGCCAAAGGAAGATTGGGCAGCAGGCTCAAAAAAAGGGGGGATCATGAAGGGGAAAAAAAAAGAAACTAGAGAATTGGGCATGGGGGAAATGGAAGAGAGGATAGATAGGGAAAAAGCAGGAAGTGGGGGGGTGCATTTTCCAAAGCAGCAAAGGCTAGGATACAGATTTTTAGAAGGGGAAACTGAAAAAATTTTGAAACAGCCTAAAAAACCCAAAAAAACTTTTTGGGAATTGAAAACAGGGGAATGCTACCTCAGCCACTAAAAAGGGGGAAACTGTGGGGGAAAAAAGGGGGGACAACTGCGGGGGAGGCTCTTTCAGAGGAGATTTGTAGTAAATGAAAAAAGCAAAGGGTTTATGTGGGGGCCCCCTAACAGACAAAACCCGGGGGCCCCAGGAAAGCCGAAAAAGGGGGAAAAAATTTGACAGGCCACGGACCCCAAAGTAAAATTACCCATGAAAAAAAAAGGGGAAAGGGAAAAAGCTGCGTGCAAAAAAACCCAAAATTTAAAATGGGGGGAAATACACGGGGAAAAACCCAGTGGGGAGAATGAAAGGGTCAGGTAAATTTCTTTGTTTTTTGGGCTCCAGGAAGCTGAAGGGGAAACATATGAATGGCAAGGAAAAAAAAGGGAAAAAAAAAAAAAAAGAAAATTGAAACCCATCATAAAAGAAAATGGGAAGAAGACACATGACCCAGCGGGAAAAAAAATTTTCGGGGGGGAATAGGGGGGTTTTGAAAAAAAAAAGGAACCCGGCCATTTGGGAAAGTGATCTTCAAGGAAGAAGGGGACTGGACCAGGAGGAAGAAAAGCACGTTTAAAAGGGACATCCCGGCTTTATAGGAAGGATTTATTCGACCACGACAGTTTCACAAGAAAAAAGGGCAAAAAATGGGGAGAGATGTTAAAAAGGGCCGAAAGGAGGGGGAAAAGGGAGGGGATGGGGGAAAGACGGGACGGGAGATCCCAAAACCCGGGGAAGAAGATCAAATACACCCTCCCTCACAATTCCTATAGAAGCCTCCCAACCAGGTAAACCCCCCAGTCCCAACCCAAAAAACACTCAAAAATAAAACCCCCTCCCAACTTTCCAATGCCCCACCCTTCATTCCCAAAACCCCAAACCCCTACAGAAAACAACCCATTTTTTCCCTTCCCAGGTTTTCCCATTCCCCAACCCCAAATTTCCTTTCCCCAAAACCACGTCTTAGAAAAGAAGTTGAAGGTTTTTGGTATAAAAAAATGCAGAGGGAAATTTAACAAAAAGTATGAGTAGTGGCACAAAAAAATCAAATAAAACATCCCCAGAAAAATTAGCACTCCAGAAAAAAAAAAACTCACCGAATAATAAAAGATTAAAATTTTTTCCTTCCGGATCCCAAAAACCCTCGGGAAAAGGGACAGGAGGGGGGAAAGGAGGGGGAGGGAAAGGATTTGCAGGGTCTTTAAAAACCGGGTGGGATTTTGAAAAAAGGGAAAGGGAAATGGATGGCATGGGCGAAAGGGATACTTAGTGGAAAAAATCCAGTCTGAGGGCCCTAAGGTGATAATTGCAATTTGTCAACCCCACCACAAAAACTGCGGGAAAGGAAAAGAAAAGGGAATTTATGATAAGACCCAAACAGGCAATGTCGAACACAAACCGAGGGTGGCCAGGAGGGGGCAAAACATGGGAGGAGAAAAGTTACTATTTTATGGGGGGATTTCAATCAAAAGGGATTGACGGGGAAAAAACCGGGAAAGCCCCTGAGGGTTCCCGAAACATGGAAAAGCCAAGAGAGGATTGGTACGGGGAAAACCTTTTGCTCAACATGTTAGGGGACACAAACCAGAGAGAGGGAGAGGATAAACCCAGCAAGCTGGACTTTGTATTCACCATGAGTATTTTCGGCCCATCGGGGGTATATGTTGAAATGCCTCGGGGAGCTAGTAAATCATGTGGTTCTGTGCTTCGATTTACATAATTGAGCTCCAAGTGGAGAGAGTAGCGGGAAAATAGGGTGGGGGAAAAAACCCCAAAAATACAAAAGGGGGGGGGTTATCAGGCATGAGGAAACTTCCTTTCAAGACATTCGTGGGGGAAGAGGGAACTGACGGGGGAAAACCTTTGTACAAAAAAAAATGGGGACTATGTGCAACAAAATGCAAGGGAGGGAGAGGGGGAGGTTTGTTCCCAAGGGAAAAAAGAAAAAAATGGGAAAAAAACAGAAAAGAGTTTCCCTTTGGTTCACCCCCAAAAGGGTTTTTGGGAGGCAAAAAAATAGGGGGGTTTCTAGAGAAAAGGGAAAAAGGGACAGAAGACAGGGGAATCAGGGAAAAAAAAAAAGGGAAAAAGCCGAAAAGCCAGAAAAAGTATGCCCCAAAATAAGAAGGGGGGGCTTTAGAGGGCAATAGGGAAAAAGACATAACATCCCAAAAATAAAAACTTTACCCCAAGCGGGTTTTTACAGCCCATCAGGGGAAAACAACAGTTTAAGGACCAGGTAATCAGACTGAGGAAGGGTGATGGGGAATTCACAAGAAAAGACCAAGAGGTATGTCAGGAGCTCAACACAAGATTTAAAGGGGAAATTTACAGGGGAACCCAGTAGGACTCCAGGAAATAAAGAAAAAGGGGGGCACACCCATAAGTGCTAGAAGAGGTACATATAACCAAGGAGGAGGTGAAGAAGCTGCTATGCGAACTTTGACACCTCAAAGGCGGTGGGACCAGCCCAACATCTCTCCATGGGTCCTTAAAGAGGGAGCAGAGATATTGTGTGAGCCATTAACAAACATCTTCAACACATCACTTGAAACGGGCAACTCCCTGAGGTATGGAAAATGGCAAATGTAGCCCCAAATTTTTTTAAAAAGGGAGACAGACATGAGGCACTAAACTACAGACCTGTATCACTAAAGTGTATAGTATGCAAGGTCATGGAAAATCATCAAGAGGAGAGTGGTGGGGCACCTGGAAAGAAACAAGTGTATAATTGACAACCGGGCACGGTTTCAGGGAAGGAAAATCCTGTGTCACAACCTACTAGAGTTTTATGACAAGGTGACAGAAGTAAGACAAGAGAGAGAAGGGTGGATCGACTGCATATTTTTGGACTGCAAGAAGGCCTTCGACACAGTTCCTCACAAAAAGGTTACTGCAAAAGCTAGAGCATCAGGCACACATAACAGGAAAGGCACTGCAATGGATCAAGAAAACCTGTCAGGGAGGCAATAACGAGTCATGGTACGCGACGAGGTGTCAGAAGTGGGCGCCTGTGACAAGCGGGGTTCCACAGGGGTCAGTCTTAGGGCCTGTGCTTTTCTTGGGATATGTGAACGACATAACTGAAGGGATAGACTCAGAAGTGTTCCTTGTTTTTCAGATGATGCGAAGTTAATGAGAAGAATCAAATCCGATGAGGATCAGGCAGGACTACAAAGAGAAACCCGGACAGGCTACAAGCCTGGCCACAACTGGCTCCTTGAATTTAACCCTGCCAAAAAGCAAAGTCGTGAAGATTGGGGGGAAAGGGGAAAGAAGATCGCGGACACAATATAGTTTAGATGGCCAAAGACTGCAAACCTCACTCAAGGAAAAAAGACCTGGGGTGAGTATAACACCGAGCATACCTCCTGAGGCGCAAAATAAATCAGATAACTGCTGCAGCATACGGGCGCCTGGCAAACCTACGGATAGCGTTCCGATACCTCAGTAAGGATTTGTTTAAGACTCTGTATACCATTTATGCAGGCCCATACTGGAGTATGCAGCAACCAGTTTGGAATCCACATCTAGTCAAGCACGTCAAGAAATTAGAGAAAGTGCAAAGGTTTGCAACAAGACTAAACCCAGAGCTACGGGGATTGTCCTACGAAGAAAGGTTGAGGGAAATCGGCCCCGACGACACTGGAGACAGGAGGGTCAGGGAGACATATAACGACATATAAAATACTGCGCGGAATAGTCAAGGTGACAAAGACGGGTTTTTAAGGGGAAAAAAAAAAGGGGAAAAGGGGGGAAACCAAAAAGGTTTTTGGGAAAAAATTTAAAAAAACCCCCAAAAAGGGGGGGGGCCCCAAAAAACCGGGGTTTGGGGGGCCCCCCCGGGGGTTTTTTTTTGGGGGGGGGAAAAAATTTGGGGGGGGGTTTTTCCCGGGGGAAAATTTTAAATTTTGTTCTTTGGGGGAAAAAAAGGGGTTGGACCCCCCCCCAAACCCCTTTTTAAAAAAAAATCCAAAATAAGGGGGAAAAAAAAGGGGGAAAAAAAACCCGGAAAAAAAAAACCCCCCAAAAATAAAAGGGGATTAAAAAAAACCCGGGCCACTTTAAAAAAAAAAAA
>NC_069416.1:410000-412469 GCF_026875155.1 Cherax quadricarinatus
GGAAAAAAGGGGGGGGGGAAAAAAAAAAAAAGGGGGGGTTTAAAACCCTTTTTTGGGGGGGGAAAAAAAAAATCCGAAAAAAAAAAGGGGGGGGGAAAAAATTAAAAAATTTTAAAAATTTTGGGGGAAAAAAAAAAAAACCCCAAAGGAAAAATTTAAAATTTTTTTTTTTTAAAAGGGGGCCCAAAAAGGGTTTTTTTTTGGGGAAAAAATTTTTTGGGGGTTTTTTTAATTTTTTTGGGCGGGTTTTAAAAAAAAAGGGGGGAAAAAGGGGGGTTTTTTTGGGGGAAAAAAGGGTTTTCCCCAAAAAAAAAAAAAAAAAAAAATTTTTTTTTTAAAAAAAAATTTGGTTTTCCTTTTAAAAAAAAAAATTTTTAAATTTTGGAAAAAAAAATTTTCTTTTTTTTTTTTTTTAAAAAAAAAATTTTTAAAAGGGGAAAATTTAAAAATTAAATTTCCCCCCCTTTTTTTTAAAAAAATTTTTTTAAATTTTTTTTAAAAACCCCTTTAAACCGGGTAAAAAATTTTTTTAAACTTTTTTCCTTTTTTTTTTTTTTGGGGGGGTTTTTTTTTTTAAAAAAAAAATTTAAACCCAAAAAAAAAAAATTAAAAAAACCGAAAAATGTTGGGGGGGGGGCGGAAACCAACAAGTTTTAAGGCGAGGTTATAGAGCTCAGGGGGCGGGGAGGGGGGGTCTATAGCAATCAGCGAAGAGGCGGGGCCAGGAGCTGTGACTCGACCCCTGCAACCACAAATAGGTGAGTACAAATAGGTGAGTACACACATCTTGTAAGAAGCAACACCAGGAACACATTTCCTAAGAAGAGATACAAAGAGTTCGTCTCATTTATAAGTTAGGAACCTCATGTATACTCTCTTAAGAAAGGTATAATAATTGTTAAGGGAAAACTAGACTTATGGAGAGTGTACCTTGGACTTAATTTCTTGTCATAAAGCTGCAGTGCTTTGACATGATGAGAGCATGTACTCTCCACTTGGTCGTTATGCTGTGATCACAGTGTTATATATCTTGAAGTTCACCTATATCCCGGGCAGTGACGGTGAAACCTCGATTTAATGGGCCAATAGGGGAGAGAGGGTGATGCCCTTTGTCTGTTATACCCGAATGAGTTTTTCCATGATAGGAACAATAATTGACGATTCTGTATTTAATAGACGTGGATTTAATCCAAAATAAAAATTCTGGATTTACTAGATGTGCATTTAACCCAGAATCAAATTACCCAGTGGACCATAACACTCATGGATAATTGTGGATTTTACGGTCTTTGTCCATTAAATCTGAAATCTATTAACCTGAGGTCAGTTAAATTTAGATTTTACTGTAATGCCAGTTCCATTCTTATGTTCAGTGTGAAATGTTCAGTGTGAAACATGTTCAGTGTGAAACATGTTCAGTGTGAAACGTTCAGTGTGAAACATGTTCAGTGTGAAACATATTCAGAGTGAAACATGTTCAGTGTATTTTGTTGCCAGTTGTTCATACCTTATATGAAGAAACAAACACATACACACAAACACACACAAACAAACATACACACAAACACACACAAAAACACACATACAAACAAACACACACACACACAAAAACAAACACACACAAAAAAACACACACAAACATACATACACACACAAACACACATAAGCACACATAAACACAGACACACAAACACACACAGACAAAACACAAACACAGATAACTAACACACACACACACACACACACACACACACACACACACACACAACACACACACTTTTCTTAATGTTAAGAAATATTCTCTCATCAACAACCTACCTCATCTCACTACAGAACAAACCCAGATTACTTTGAACATCATAAAAACATTCTCATACAACATTTGAAAAACTCTCAATCATCCGATACCATATGTGGGGCTTGAACCCGCAGTCAGAGTCCCAAATCTCCAGACCCGTGGTATGGTTTGTTTGCAATCGTGTCATGACGATTTCATGTCACTCTCAAAGATCGTTTGACCACTTCCAAACAACACTGGAATACTCCCAAATAACAATTGGATCACTTCCAAAAAATCATTTTAATACTCCCCCATATAACGTTTTTACTTCTCTAAATCATCCACACTTACACATTCACTTACTGAATTTACGTGTCATCCACCAAACTACTCCCTCATTCTCCAGACTTTACAACATTAGCACAAAAAACTAACTCATACACTTATGACATGAGACATTTACCAAAACTAAAAACACAGAACCACCTTCACTTTGAACACCTTCAAAACCCCCTCAAAACTAAAAATTTGAACACCCCCAAATCACTCTCATACATCATATGAACACCGCTAAGTTACCATCATACATCATTTGAACATCCAAAAACATTTTTTTAACACATTTGATTACCCCCAAAAAAATTGTTCAATCACCAAAATACATTTTTAATACTCCCAAATAAATTTTT
>NC_069416.1:412969-437969 GCF_026875155.1 Cherax quadricarinatus
AAGGGGAAATTACAAATAAAGCACCTAAAGCTAGGATCAGAGTTTTATAGAAGACCTAAAAGTCTGAAAAGCCTAAAAAACGAAAGGACACACAGCCCATGACACCAAAGAACTTTCTACATATCTTTGATGAAGGGACAAGGAAAGAAAGGGAAACAAAAAAGCGAGCCATCGGACCCTTTTTTTCCCCGGGAAAAAGGCAGGGAGAACAGGGGAAAAACAGGGGGCCCAAAAGAAAAATAAAAAGGCAGGCTAAAACAGAGGCCAAAGGAAAACCCCCCTTTCCAGGAAGTAAAAAAAACACGAAAGGGAAAACAGGGGAAAATGAAAATCAGGAAAAAAAGATCCAGAATGCACAGGGAATGTGGGGAGAAAAAAGGCCAGTTTTGTTTTCCCCAAGGTGAGTAAATTTCGAACAAGGAAAAGGGAAAAAAAATTTAAACATATAAAAAAATAAAAAATAACCCCCCGCCCTTTTTTTAAATTTTTTTTCAAAAAAAATTAATAAATTTTTTTTTTTTTATATAAAATTTTTACAAAAAAGGGTTTAAGGGCCAAACTGAGTTCCCGAGTTTGTAAAAACACTGAGACAGCACAAGAAAGGATGAGCTAAAAGAGGGGTGCAAAAATCAAAAGGAAAGAAGGGAAGGAAAGGGAAAGGGGAAGGAAGGGAAATCGCCCATTTGGAAGAAAAAACACAACCCCCCTCCAGTCCACCCACAGAAGGAACCCAACCATGGAAAATCCAAAGCAACAAGCAACCTAACCCAAAACCCACTCAATGCACCCTCTGCCCCATCCCACCAAGATAACCCCCCCCCACAGAAACACACAATAACCACACATCCCCCTCAGCAAAAACCCACCCCCACAAAAATCCACAGTGACCCACACATCCCCCTCAGTTAAAACCCCACCCCCAAAGAACCCATAGTAACCCACACAATGTCCCCTCTCCCCCCTCCCATTCACCACAAGCCCCAACCCCACAGTAACCCATCACAACCCCACACGTACCCCTATCCCATCCCTCACCCACAACCCATACCATCAATGGAACCCCCATAGGCCCTCTTCCCATCCCCCTCGCCACAACCCCCACCCCTACTGAAACTCTCATAGGCCCTCTTGCCCCACCCCCACACCACAGCCCCCCACCCCCACAGCAACCCCCTATAGGCCCCCCACCAGGCACCTGCTCCCCTAACCCCACCTTTCCCCCAGACCAATAGTTATAGAAAAAAAAATGAAGGTTTGGTACATGAACATGGATGGAATAATGAATAAAGGGTGAGGAGTGGCATGAAAGAATCATGGACATGTCCCCAGACATCATAGCAGTCACAGAAACAAAACTCACTGGGACAATAAGAGATGCAATCTTCCCACCCAGACATCAGATCCTGAGGAAGGATGGAAGGAGCAGAGAGGGAGGAGGGGTTGCACTGCTCATTAAAAGCCAGGGGGGTTTATCAAGAAATGGAAGGCATGGACGAGTTTGGAGAAAGGACTATATAGTAGGTACAGTTCATCAGGGGAACATAAGGTAGTCATCGCAGTGATGCATAACCCCCACAGAGCTGCAGGGGGCCCAAGAGGGGGAAATTATGATGATGCAACAGAGCAATGGTGGACACACTAGCTAAGGTGGAAAGAAGGGTTCCATCGAGCAAGTGAAGTTACTGGTTAAGGGCGGCTTCAACCACAGGAGATTGACTGGGAAAACCTGGAGCCACATGGGGTCCAAACAGGAAAGCCAAGATGATGGATGCAGTACTGGAAAATCTCATGAACCAAAAGTTAGGGGGCACGACCCGAGAGAGAGGGGAGGTGAACCAGCAAGACTAGACCTTGTGTTTCACCCTGAGTAGCTCAACATTGAGGACATCAAATATGAAAGGCCCCTTGAGCTAGTGACCAAAGTGGTTCTGAGCTTTGAATACTCATGGCACTACAAGTGGAGAGGGTAACAGGAGTAGAAAGGGAAAAACCAAACTATAAAATGGGCACAAACACAGGTTATGAAGACCTTCCTGCAGGAGGTTCAGTGGGAACGAGAGTTGGTAGGAAGGACAGTAAACAAAATGATGGACTATGTAACAACAAAATGCATGGAGGCAGAGGAAGGGTTTGTTCCCAAGGGTAACAGGAGTAATGGGAAGAACAGACCGAGCCCTTGGTTTCACCCGAAGATGCAGGGAGCAAAAACTAAGTGCGTAGAGAACAGAGAAAGTACAGAAGGCAAAGGACTCAGGAAAATAAAGAGATTAGTCGACGTGCCAGAAACGAGTATGCACAGATAAGGAGGGAGGCCTAGTGCAGTACAAAAACACATAGCATCGAAAGTCAAGTCTGACCCGAACTGCTTTACAGCCACATCTGCGGGAACACAACAGTCAAGGACCAGGTAATCAGGCTGAGGAAAGAAGGTGGCGAGTTCACGAAAAAGGGCCCAAAGAAATATGCGAAGAGCTCATCATGAGATTTCTGATTTATTGAAAGGAGGCTGAAGGGACACCTGGGGAAGACAAAACAGGAGTACGCCAACAATGGGATTTAGCAACAAGTGTTTTGGATGAATTACTCACAACTGAGGAGGAGGTGAAGAAGCTCCAAAGTGACCTTGACATATAAAAAGCGGTGGGACCAGACAACATCTCTCCGTGGGTCCTTAGAGAGGGAGCAGAGACACTGTTTGTGCCACTAACCAAAATCTTTACACTTCCCTTTAAACTGGGCAACTACCTGAAGTATGGAAATGGAAAAAAATAGTCCCTATCTTAAGAAAGGAGACAGAAATTGAAACACAAAACTACAGACCAGTGTCACTGACGTATATAAGTATGCAAAGCCATGGAGAAGATTATCGAAGGAGAGTGGTGGAGCACCTGGAGTGGCACAAGATTATAAACGACAGCCAGCAGGGATTCATGGAAGGAAAATCATGTGTCAAAAACCTACTACAGTTTTATGACAAGGTAACTGAAGTAAGAAATGAGAGGGAGGGGGGGGTTGATTGCATTTTCTTGGACTGCAAGAAAGCCTCGACACAGTTCCTCATAAAAGTTTAGTACAGACGCTAGAGGATCAGGCACATATAATAGGAAGGGCACGCAATGGATCAGAAAATTACCTAACAGGGAGGCAAGAGCGAGTCATGGCCCGTGATGAGGTATCACAGTGGGTTTATTCCTGGGACCAGTGCTATTCTTGGTATATGTTAACGACTTTGATGGAAGGGATAGACTCAGAAGTGTCCCTGTTTGCAGATGATGTTAAGTTATGGGGAAAGAATTAAATCGGATGCGAACAAAACAGGTCTACAAAAGACCTGGACTGGCAGGATGAAATGGTCCAGCAACTGGATTCTAAAATTTTAGCTCCGCCAAATGCAAAGTCATGAAAAATCGGGAAGGGCAAAGTCCACAGACAGCGTATTGACAAACCTCACTCAAGGAGAAAGATCTAAGAAGAGTATAATACCGAGTACATAGCCAGAAGCACACATTAAGCAGATAATTGCTGTGGCATATGGATGCTTGGTATACCTAAGAGTAGCGTTCCGGTCCCTCAGTAAGGAATCGTTCAAGACTTTATACACTGTGTACGTCCCGGCCCATACTGGAGTATGCAGCACCAGTTTGGAACCCACACCTGATTCAAACACGTCAAGAATTTAGAGAAAGTGCAAAAGTTTGCAACAAGGCAAGTTCCAGAGCTAAGGGGAATGTCCTAGGGAAGAAAGGTTAAGGGAAATGGGTCTGGGGACACTGGAGGACAAGAGGGTCAGGGGAGACATGATAACGACATACAAAAAAACTGCATGGAATAGACAAGGTGAACAGAGACGGGATGCTCCAGAGATGGGACACAGAAACAAGGGTCACAATCGGAAGCTGAAGACTCGGGTGAGTCAAAGGGATGTTGGGAAAAGTATTTCCTTCAGCCACAGAGTTGTTACAAAGTGAAACAATCGGGCAGGCGAGCAGGAACCATACATATTTTTAAGACAGGTATGATAAAGCTCATGTAGCTGGGAGGGGGAGACCAAGTAGCATTTAGTGAAGAGGCGGGGCCAGGAGCTGAGTCTCGATCCCTGCAACCAAATTAGGCTAGTACAATTAGGTGATTACAAACACACACACACACACCACAACATATGCACACACGCACATACACACATCGCACACACACACACACACACTCACACACACACACACACACACACACACACACAAAACCCCACACACACACACACACACACACAAAACACACACATATGAAGCAAGAAAAAAAGGGGAAAAAAAGCAATTGAAAGCATCATGAAAGAAATAGGAGAAGACAACATGACCCAGCTGGAAAATTTTCGGAGATAGGGGGGTTTTGTAAAAAAAGAACCTGGCCAGTGAAAGTGACCTTCAAGGCAAAAAATCGACTCGGGAAAAGGGGTCCTGCAGGAGAAAGCACGATTAAGGGACATGCTGGCATACAGGGAAAGGTGTATCTCGACAGCGACAGAACACAAGAAGAAAGGCAGAAACTGAGAGAGATGGTACAAAGGCAAAAGGAGGGAAAAAGAGGGGATGGAGAAGACAGAACAGGAGATCCCAGACCCAGGAAGGAGATTTAAATACAGCCTCCCTCACAACTTCCTATAGAAGCCTCCCAACCAGGCCCAACCCCAGTGCAACCCAAAAACTCTAAACCAAAACACCCATGCCAAAATCCAATGCCCCCACCCACTGCAAATTACAAACTCCACCCCCACAGCAACCACCCATAGTTTCCTTATCAGGTCTCCCACTTCCCCATCCCCAATACATCCCCAGACCACAGTCTTAGAAAAGAATTGAAGTTGTGGCATACAAATGGAGATGGAATAACAAATAAGTATGAGGAGTGGCACGAAAGAATCAAGGAGACATCCCCAGACATAATAGCACTCACAGAAACAAAACTCACCAGAATAATAACAGATTCAATCTTTCCATCTGGATATCAAATCCTCAGGAAAGATAGATGGAGGAGAGGGAAAGGAGGAGTTGCACTGCTCATTAAAAACCAGTGGGGTTTTGAGAAAATGGAAGGAATGGATGTCACGGGCGAAAGGGACTACTTATTAGGAACAATCCAGTCTGAGGGACATAAGGTGATAATTGTACTAATGTACAACCCACCACAGACTGCAGGAGCCAAGAGAAGAATACAATGAGAGCAACAGAGCAATGGTCGACACACTAGCCGAGGTGGCCAGGAGAGCACACATGGAAGAGCAAAGTTACTAGTTATGGTTGATTTTAATCACAAGGAGATTGACTGGGAAAACCTGGAGCCCCATGAGGGTCCCGAAACATGGAGAGCCAAGATGATGGATGTGGTACTGGAAAACCTCATGCATCAACATGTTAGAGACACTACCAGAGAGAAAGGGAGAGGGTGAACCAGCAAGACTGGACCCTGTATTCACCTTGAGTAGTTCGGACATCGAGGATATCATGTATGAAAGGCCCCTGGGAGCTAGTGATCATGTAGTTCTGTGCTTCGACTACATAGTTGAGCGCCAAGTGGAGAGAGTTGCAGGAATAGGGTGGGAGAAATCAAACTTCAAAAGGGGGAATTACTCAGGCATGAGGAACTTTCTTCAAGACATTCAGTGGGAGAGGGAACTGACAGGAAAACCAGTACAAGAAATGATGGGCTATGTGGCAACAAAATGCAAGGAGGCAGAGGAGAGGTTTGTTCCCAAGGGAAACAGAAATAATGGGAAGAACAGAACGAGTCCTTGGTTCACCCAAAGGTGTAGGGAGGCAAAAACTAGGTATACTAGAGAATAAAAAAAGGTACAGAAGACAAGAACTCAGGAAAAATAAAGAGATTAGCCGAAGAGCCAGAAACGAATATGCACAGATAAGAAGGAGGCTCAGCGACAATATGAAAATGACACAGCATCGAAAGTCAAGACTGACCCGAAGTTGTTGTACAGCCACATCAGGAGCAAAACAACAGTCAAGGACCAGGTAATCAGACTGAGGAAGGGTGATGGGGAATTCACAAGAAACGACCGAGAGGTATGTCAGGAGCTCAACAAGAGATTTAAAGAAGTATTTACATTGGAAACCAGTAGGACTCCAGGAAATCAGAACAAGGGGGTACACCAGCAAGTGCTAGATGAAGTACATATAACAAAGGAGGAGGTGAAGAAGCTGCTATGCGAACTTGACACCTCAAAGGTGGTGAGACCAGACAACATCTCTCCGTGGGTCCTTAAAGAGGAAGCAGAGATATGTGTGTGAGCCATTAACAAAGATCTTCAACACATCATTTGAAACTGGGCAACTCCCTGAGGTATGGAAGATGGCAAATGTAGTCCCAATTTTTAAAAGGGAGACAGACATGAGGCACTAAACTACAGACCTGTATCACTAACGTGTATAGTATGCAAGGTCATGGAGAATATCTTCAGGAGGAGAGTGGTGGAGCACCTGGAAAGAAACAAGTGTATAATTGACAACCAGCACGACTTCAGGGAGAAAATCCTGTGTCACAAACCTACTAGAGTTTTATGACAAGGTGACAGAAGTAAGACAAAAGAGAGAGAGGGGTGATCGACTTGCATTTTTTTGGACTGCAAGAAGGCCTTCGACACAGTTCCTCACAAGAGATTACTGCAAAAGCTAGAGGATCAGGCACACATAACGGGAAAGGCACTGCAATGGATCAGAGAATACCTGACAGGGAGGCAACAATGAGTCATGGTACGTGACGAGGTGTTCAGAGTGGGCGCCTGTGACAAGCGGGGTTCCACAGGGGTCAGTCCTAGGACCTGTGCTGTTCTTGGTATATATGAATGATATAACGGAAGGGATAGACTCAGAAGTGTCCTTGTTTGCAGATGATGCGAAGTTAATGAGAAGAATCAAATCGGATGAGGATCAGGAAGGACTACAAAGAGACCTGGACAGGCTACAAGCCTGGTCCAGCAACTGGCTCCTTGAGTTTAAACCCCGCCAAATGCAAAGTCATGAAGGTTGGGGAAGAGCAAAGAAGACTGCAGACACAATATAGTTTAGATGGCCAAAGACTGCAAACCTCACTCAAGGAAAAAGATCTGGGGGTGAGTATAACACCGAGCATATCTCCTGAGGTGCACATCAATCAGTTAACTGCTGCAGCATACGGGCGTCTGGCAAACCTATGGATAGCGTTCGATACCTCAGTAAGGATTCTTTCAAGACTCTGTATACCATTTATGTCAGGCCCATACTGGAGTATGCAGCACCAGTTTGGAATCCACACCTTGTCAAGCATGTCAAGAAATTAGAGAAAGTGCAAAGGTTTGCAACATGACTAGTCCCAGAGCTACGGGATTGTCCTACGAAGAAAGGTTGAGGGAAATCGGTCTGATGACACTGGAGGACAGGAGGGTCAGGGGAGATATGATAACGACATATAAAATACTGCACGGAATAGACAAGGTGGACAAAGATGGGATGTTCCAGAGAAGGGACACAGACACAAGAGGTCACAATTGGAAGTTGAAGACTCAGATGAATCAAAGGGATGTTAGGAAGTATTTCTTCAGTCATAGAGTAGTCAGGCCGTGGAATATCTTAGAAAATGACGTGTTGAGAAATGGGATTACCAGATAAGCTTATTATTTATAAATATAGGGAACACTTAGCTGATAAAAGACAGCAAATCGTCTACACAGCCGCCCCTGCAGACTAGGTCTTGAGAAGCTGTCGAAGTCATTCCTGAATGGGCTGAAATGAGTTATAATTTGTAAGATTATAAATTACCCCTAGGGGTGTTATATCAGCATGTTTCATTCACTGATGGCTGACAAACTTACTTGTGTGGACTCAAAAGTCCGTCCGTTACTGCCGACTATAGGTTGATTACAAACTCCTTGCGACTCAAGAACTGTGCAGTCCCCCATACTACAAGAAATTCGTAACATACCTTGCTCTTGTAGCGTGAGCTATGGTGTTCTTCACACCTTCGACAGGTATCGGTGACTTGATAGAAGCTGAAGTGTCCTTGGATGTCCACATCTTCCATAGTCTAGCAATACGCACAATGGTACACTATGTTCCACAAGATTTGTCTTTATTGTTCACAATCTTATCACTAAAGAAGCTGTTCACACTTCACTTAAGTGTTTATTGTGTTTTATGAGACACTTTGTTCACACTAACACACAGATCGCTCTTTGTAAAGTAAAAGGACACAAGTGCAACTAATGTGACATTTTATTGTGGCAACGTTTCGCTCTCCAGGAGCTTTATCAAGCTAATGGCTTGATAAAGCTCCTGGAGAGCGAAACGTTGCCACAATAAAATGTCACATTAGTTGCACTTGTGTCCTTTTACTTTACATATTGTCGGTAATTCTACCAACTTTATTACAGATCGCTCTTTGTTGGTTATCCTGGCGTCAGTGTCACTCTCAGTAGAGTTAAAAGTAATCTGAAGATGCCACAGCACCCCATGCCGTCACTGCCCCCTGCACAAAGGAAAAGCTGACCTAGTACTTTTTGCTTCCTTGCCACTTCCTCGATGAAGCAAAGCAGAATGTTTGTTTCTTGCTGTCTTAAGCATAGACAACAATGTACACTATCTTTACCATGGTAATAAAGTGGGAGCAGGATTTTCCTTAATTGTCCTGCTAAGGTAAGAGATGTACTGTCTCTTATTAAAATACACTCTGCAACACTGGACTGCAAGGAGCGGCGGTCGCTTGACCACAGGTCGTATACTGGTACTGCATCTGGGATCAATTACTCGCTGTAGCAGTAAACAAGATATTTGCCCCTTCTGAGATTGCTGGGCCCCTCAGGGCTGAAAGGGGCTGAAGGGGCCGAAGGGGGCTGAAGGGGGCCGATACCCCCCTCCTGGAGAAAAATTTCTCCACACTGGGGGGCGGCAGAGGTTTGCTGCAGGAGAACTATTCATCACTTAACATTAATTTGATTTTCTCACTCGCCACCACTGTTGCTTGTCTTTTCTGAACAGCTTTAGTCTGTGTGGTTTCTGGAGAATCACGAATTTTGTTTTCAACACTGTGTAATTCTAACGGCACTAGTTTATTGTCCTCTTATTCACTTCACCTTTGCTTAAAACATCAACTGTCCTGATGATTCCATTTGCATCAGGATATATGGTCACAATTTTTCCAAGTGGCCATTGGGACCTCGGACCATTATTGTCAATAATCATTATGTCTCCAGGTCTTAAGGACTTACGATTTTCAGGAACACCATCTCCATAGAAGTGTTCTCTCAATGTGGCGAGATAGTCTTCTCACCAAATTTTCTCCCAACGTTCAATCACTTTATTAAGGTGTTTGAATTAACGTCTGAGTTGCTCAGGTTCGAAATAAGAAGGATCCTATATGATTTCTTTATCATTCATGGGAGGAACAGGTTCAAGACTTCTGCCATGGAGTAAATGAGATGGACTTAACACTTCTAAATTGTCCAGATCATCGGTAACAAAATTTTGGGGTTTGTTGTTGACTCTTTTTTCTATTTCAGTCAAATGTACGGAATTCTTTAAAGTCGTTTTTTGACGATGAAGAGTCCCCTTTAAAAACAACGGGATTTAGGGGGAATGTATTTTCCAACGACAACTGCTTGATTCAAAACATTTTTATTTCTGGTTGAAAAAGATCAAAAAAATTTGTTGAAATTAAAATCATCATTGGGACATCCCCTTTTGGCTGCAAACCTTCTGAATTTTGATAAAGGTTTCAGCAGACATGTCGTGGCTACTTCTAGATGTACTGCTCTAGTTGTAGCCAAGTGAAAAAAACAGATTAACCTTGATATGAACTTTGCAACTGTTTTGGTTAAAATTATTGGTCAGTGTTAATTTCTCCCACCTGTCACTCAAAGGGAAAGTGACATGAACAGACTCTTTAGAGGATATGGAGGTGGACCTGGGATATTGAATACTCGCATATCGTAGTGACGAAAAGTAATAAGTCCTTTATTTGTTTTTTCACATTTTTGTCGACCTTGAGGTATCAGTAGGATTGTCGTATATACAAAAGGGAGTGTCAGCTACCCCACTATGTAACACGTTACTGTGGGGTTTGCACAATCATTTTTGAGAATAAGACACATTTTGAAACATCTGGGTATCTTTATTGTAGACGTTTCGCCATCCAGTGGCTTTATAATACAATTCTAGGACATAACTTGAAGACATGAACTTTTTACAGAAGATGAGGTAATCGTCAAACCTAGGAGTAGTGCGAAGGAGCACCATAGTCGTGGAGATTCGGGAAGCAGAAGAAAGGATCCTGGCGCTATATAGAAACGTCAGGTGAGAGAAAGACAGGGCATATTCATGGTGGGGGATTCCCAGTGGAAATTAGGTCTTCCCAAAGAGATGGGTTAGTTGTAGCAGTAGTTGTCGTAGTCGTGAAGGTTATGTACGTGTCCTTCAAAATTTTAAGATTCCATGATGTTGCGGTTTTCTGATAAGTTGTGTACGAATGGTTATATCATACGACAAGATGAGAATAAGACAATGTCAACATTCTGGGTATCTTTATTGTAGACGTTTCGCCATCCAGTGGCTTTATCAATACAAATTCTAGGGACATAACTTGAAGCAGTAGAACATGTACAGAAGATGAGGTAATCAGTCCCTCAACCTAGGATGTAGTGCGAAGAGCACCATAGTCGTGGAGATTCTGAAGCAGAAGAAAGGAATTCCTGGCGCTTATATAGTAACGTCAGGTGAAAGCAGACGAGTGCATATTCACTGGTAGGCGGGATTTTCCCCAGTGGAAGTAGGTCCTTCCCCAAAGAGATGGGTTAGTTGTAGTAGAAAGTTGTCGTAGTCGTGAAGGTTATGTACATGTCCTCAGAATTAAGATTCCATGATGTTGCAGTGTCTGACAAGTTGTGTACGAATGGTATATAATACCGACAAGATGAGAATAAGACACATGTGCAACATCTGGGTATCTTTATTGTAGACGTTTCGCCATCCAGTGGCTTTATCAATACAAATTCTAGGACATAACTTGAAGACAGTAGAACTATGTACAGAAGATGAGGTAATCAGTCCCTCAACCTAGGAGTAGGTGCGAAGAGCACCATAGTCGTGGAGATTCTGAAGCAGAAGAAAGGATCCTGGCGCTTATATAGTAACGTCAGGTGAAGCAGACGAGGGCATATTCACTGGTAGGCGGGATTCCCCAGTGGAAGTAGGTCCTTCCCAAAGAGATGGGTTAGTTGTAGTAGTAGTTGTCGTAGTCGTGAAGGTTATGTACATGTCCTCAGAATTAAGATTCCATGGGGAATCCCGCCTACCAGTGAATATGCCCTCGTCTGCTTCACCTGACGTTACTATATAAGCACCAGGATCATTTCTTCTGCTTCAGAATCTCCACGACTATGGTGCTCTTCGCACCTACTCCTAGGTTGAGGGACTGATTACCTCATCTTCTGTACATAGTTCTACTGTCTTCAAGTTATGTCCTAGAATTTGTATTGATAAAGGCACTGGATGGCGAAACGTCTACAATAAAGATACCCAGATGTTGCACATGTGTCTTATTCTCATCTTGTCGGTATTGTATACCATTCGTACACAACTTGTCAGACACTGCATCATCATGGAATCTTAATTCTGAGGACATGTACATAACCTTCACGACTACGACAACTACTACTACAACTAACCCATCTCTTTGGGAAGGACCTACTTCCACTGGGGAATCCCGCCTACCAGTGAATATGCCCTCGTCTGCTTCACCTGACGTTACTATATAAGCGCCAGGATCCTTTCTTCTGCTTCAGAATCTCCACGACTATGGTGCTCTTCGCACCTACTCCTAGGTTGAGGGACTGATTACCTCATCTTCTGTACATAGTTCTACTGTCTTCAAGTTATGTCCTAGAATTTGTATTGATAAAGCCACTGGATGGCGAAACGTCTACAATAAAGATACCCAGATGTTGCACATGTGTCTTATTCTCATCTTGTCTGTATTATATACCCATTCGTACACAACAATCATTTTGTTAGCCAATGATTCTTGGGGTTCAATATTGGATGTCTGGTCTTTAGATGAAATTTATGAATTCTTCTCGAAATTTTTTAATATTTTCGAGTCGAGAAAAAAGTCCTAAAGAATTAATCATGACGTTTTTTTGGGATTTAATCTTGTGTTTCTAGAATTTAATCTGTAGAGGAAAACGTCTTTCTGGGTATTATTTTTATGTAAATATTTAATGGGTTCAAGTTTCATTATCAGAATGGTATTTAGATCCATCAATGACTCTTTCTGTTGTGTCTGCAATATTTACACAACTTATTACTGCTGTGTTTCTTCTGGCATAATGTGAGCCTTTTGCTGAGGCCAGTTATTTTCATTAGAGAGCCAGTTCAGTCCGTGGAGCCATAATTTATTATCCACAAATTTCTTGAGTGGGACACCACGTGACAACATGTCAGCTGGATTCTCTTGGGTAGAGACGTGGAGAAAGAGATAATCTCTCTGCATCTCTTTTATTTCTGCTACTCTGTTCTGTACATAGACCAACTTACTCTTATTATTCTTAACCATTGGAGAACAGCTTCATTATCACTCCAGATCACGGTTTTCTTAATAGTGAGATGATCAAGTCTTTGTTGAGATAGACAGCTAATTTTGTACCTACATAGAGTGCTGTCAGTACCATTGTGGTACTGTTCTGACCTTCAAGGGTGCTACCCTGGCCTTTGAAGTAATTAGTGTACTTCCTTCAGCATTACTCATGTAAGCTACAGCGCCATAACCTCTGGTTGACGCATCACAGTACACATGTAATGTGTACTTGTTTCCCTCTTGACCTATTTGTCTGGGAAATTTTGTCTGGAAAATATTTCATCCCATGCTCGACTCATTTCTAGAGGCAATTTCTCATCCCATCCAATTTTGAGTTTCCATGCATCTTGCACAAGCATTTTACCTTTTTTGGTAATTGGTGAGACGAGTCCTATAGGATCAAAACATTTTGATACCTCTGACAGTAAACTGTGTTTAGTGAGTGTACTGCTTGAATTATTGTTTATCATTTTGAGACTCAAAGTATCTTCCTGTGTGTTCCAGTTAAGTTCCAGCATATTGTTGCAATCAGGAATTTCAGCTTCAGGGAAATCTTCTTTGATAAGTTCCTTTAATTGCACTGAATTTGTATTCCACATCCTTAGAGGCATATTTGCTTCTTTCATCTCCTTGTTAGCTTCTCTGTATAAGGATTTCAAATCCTCCTCTTTATTTCAGTACCTTGAAGATTATCCACATAGAAACTTTTTCTTTAAGATTTCTTTGAAGGGACTTTCAGATTTCTTCAAATGAGTATTTAGAGTAGCTTCTAGTAGAAATGGAGAGGATGTTGCACCAAATAATACTGATCCGAAACGATAACTTTTCACAGGACTTTGAGGATCATGTGGATTTTCAGGCCACAAGAATCGAGTATAATCTCTATCTATTTCTTGTAGTCCTACTCTTAAGAAAGCTTCGGAAATATCAGCCGTGTAGGCATATGGGTTTGTGCGAAATTTCATAAGCACGTCTCCAAGCTTCTCAGTTAGTGAGGGTTCGGTCATCATACAATCATTAATTAAGACTTGCTACATCTTTATTTGCACGTGCGCTGCAATTGTATACAACACGTAGTGGAGTGGTTTCAGAATCTTTTTTGACTCCATGGTGTGGGAGATAATGAGCTTCTGTCTTCAACTTGTCTTCGACTATTTCCTCAATGAATTTATTGTCCAACTGTTCTTGTATGATATTATCATAAACACTCAGTAGCTCTGGATTCTTCCTGAGCTCATTTGTCCGAAAGCCATGCGATAATTGCTAGGCAGGTGAGGTGGATTTAATTTTCATGGTAACCTAACCCAATACTGTCAATCTTTATATTTGACAGTGTCCAAATATTGGTTATAAGTCTGAGACTCTTGTGGGCTTGGTTTATTTACATCAATACCTATCGCATCTAAATCCCACAACTTATCAACTGGTTCATTCATTTCTTCCAGTAATGATAATTTTTGCTGTGGCACATGATCAGTGGTTATTCTCGTAACTAGTACATTTTCCACTGAATCAATATCAGCTTCTTTCCCACTTTGAGAGGGAATGGGACCACATATCATGTGGCCTCCTGCTGTTTTCAGCAAGTGAACATCATGTTTTACTTACTATATTTTGCACAAAACAGTGATAATAGTCACTTCCAATGATTAAATCAATTGGACTAATAGTGTCCGTCTGTATGTCAGGACAGGCTAACTTGACCTTAGCTGCTTTCAGTGCTGCAACTGTTTCTTTTAATCCCTGGATCTGCACAGACTTAGGCAAATCATCTACTACCACAGCTTCTACTGTCTTTTTCCTGTTTCCTAGACCAAGAGTGATTCTGGCTAGGTCATATGTCTGTTTACCAGAATTGTGGAAAAAAAACAGCTATATCTAACTGTATTTTGGCATAGGGTTGTTTATTCAGTTTCTGCAACACAGTTCTTCTTATGAAGGACCTTGGTGAGCATTGATCAAATAATGTTAGCACATTGGTTTTGTGTAATTTATTAGTTAACTCAACTCGAGCTATTCGGGAGAGCAGTTGCTTTAAACTTATCTCTCACATTTAATGCTGTTGCTTGTTGACTTCCTGATTCTGTGCAAGTCTGCTGCTGTTCAGCAAAAGTATTTGGGCATTTGCATTTAAAACACTTCTTCAGTGAGCATTTTCCTCCCTTGTGTTCACCTAAACACTTGATGCACCTTTTCAGCTGTTGAACATCGTTGTTTACGTGCCTCCATTGATGTGTATTGAACACAATACTGTGCCCAATGTGTTCCATCACAAACTACACATTTTGGAGTACATTTATGTTTACTGTCTGTTGTATTCACAGCTTGATAAATGCCTATATGGGATTTCCCATTCTGTGTTTTAGTGAGAGTAGGTATACTCTTGACATACTGAGTTGAAGGTTTGTTATCCACTGGATTTGTGGATTCTTCATCTTGTCTCGTTGCTTGCATGCATGAAACTATTGTTTGTAAACCATTGCTAATTTCTTCGCAAGTGAAATAGCGTTTATTGAACATAATATTTAATCGTTCAATAGTTTGTGGTGACAACTTATCTTGTACAATACAACTGATAAACCAATCACATTGCCTTAGATCATATTTAGCACCTAGAGATCTGAGACTATTGTCTAATGTGATTCTAAATGCCTGTAAGTCTGAAAAACAATGTTTGGGTAGCTTCAAACTTGATATTAAGACTGCATGTCTAACTCTGGCCTTGTCAGCATCAAAGTAATTGTCTGTTAAGACATGTAAGGCTATTTGATAATTGCCTTTAACCACCGGAAATGACTTAATCAGTTCATAGGGTCCTCCCTTCACAAGACATTTAAGGTAATTGAACTTAGCAATCTCATCTATGTCAGTTCGTGAATTTACTATGGATTGAAAACCACTAATGAATTCTTCATAATTATGACCTTGGAAAATAGGTAATGACAATGTAGGTAAGCTTGGTAATGGTGACACTTGTTGTTGCCACAGGTGTAACAGGTGTTGACCACTAGTTACAGTAGGTCTCTGTGACAGAGTTTTGCGGCAGATAGCCTGTACTCCTGTCCACCTTAATTGTTGATTACTAAATGTATCCAAAACATTTTTAATTTCATCCTCAGTTGGGTCTGATTCAAGAAATTTATTTTCATAATGTGTATAGTGTGAATTAATTATTTCCAGACGTTGTGTAAGTAATTCAAATTTGACCTCAAGATCATCAAAATCTATGTTTTGTATCTTGAATTAATCTTATACAGACTGAAATTAGATTTTCTAATTGTGTAATCTTAGTCTGTAAAGACTGAAACTGAGTTTTCAAACAAGCCATTTTAATGGTACACTGAAAATTCTAGCACCACACTTAGAATGTTTAAAAAACACTGTACTGCTATAAACAGCTGAGGTTTGTTATGCTTAAGTCAGCAATAATCAGTCAGACACTACTGACCTACTAAGCTTAACCTCAGGGTCAATGACCATGAAGGGTACACAGTACATGTGGCTGGTGTTTATGGCTTGAGTTTGCTGTGTCAGCCTGACCACGATGATTAATCGTAAATAACGATGTTATATACTTCATTCACTATACACTATAAATGTCACTGTATAACTGTAAATCACATGTGAATATTACTTATACATATATAAATGTCACTGTTAATATGTATTTGAAAGCTTACACTTTATATAAGTTCCTTTAATATAACAGGTAGATCTATAAGAAACAACTTTAACACAATCGTGTCTCTTAATTACTGTCTATAAACATTATAAACACTGTGTACATACACTCTGACAAACTGAACATCAGTTGGGTTGTTGTTGTCTCAGTCAGTGCTTTCTTCGAGTTTGGAGCAGTGGATGCCGGGTGCCATCCCCCATTTTCTTGTTGGGTGAGTCACCCAGCTCCCGTTTTCTTTGGGTGAACGCTGGGTGAGCGCCCATTTTCTTTGGCTGCCCATTCTCTCTGATTGAGTCTGGAGGGACTCATTTATACTGATTTAAATTGTAAAACACTAGTTTTACAGCTTTTTTCGAAGGACCTTGGCTCGTAGGTTATTTGTACACTGTAGTACAACATATTTGGACCACAGTGTGGCCTTTATCCTGTTCGAGCACCACCAAAATGTTGAGAAATGGGATTACCAGCAAAGCTTATTATTTATAAATTTAAATATAGGGAACACTTAGCTGATAAAAGAGAGCAAATCGTCTACACAGCCGCCCCTGCAGACGAGGTCTTGAGAAGCAGTCGAAGTTATTCCTCAACGGGCTGAAATGAGTTATAATTTGTAAGATTATAAATTACCCCTAGGGGGTGTTATGTCAGCATATTTCATTCACTGAGGGCTGACAAACTTACTTGTGTGGACTCAAAAAGTCCGCCCCTTACTGCGGACTAAGGTTGATTACAAACTTCATGCGACTCAAGAACTGCACAGTCCCACGTACTACAAGAAATTCGTAATCTACCTTGCTCTTGTAGCATGAGCTATGGTGTTCTTCACACCTTCGACAGGTATCAGTGACTTGATAGAAGCTGAATTGTCCTTAGATGTCCACGTCTTCCATAGTCTAGGAATACGCACATGGTACACTATGTTCCACAAGATTTTTCTTTATTGTTCACAATCTTATCACTAAAGAAGCTGATTACACTTCTTTTAAGTGTTTATTGTGTTTAATGAGACACTTTGTTCACACTAACGCACAGATCGCTCTTTGTTGGTTATCCTGGCATCAGTGTCACTCTAAGTAGGAGTCAAAATAATCTGAAGACGCCACAGCACCCTATGCCGCTGTGGAGAAATTTTTCCAGGAGGGGAGTATCAGCCCCCTTCAGCTCTCCCTTCAGCCCCTTTAGCCCCTTTCAGCCCTAAGGGGCCCAGCCCTCTCAGAAGGGGAAATATCTTGTTTACTGCTACAGCGAGTAATTGACCCCAGATGCAGTACCAGTATGTGACGTGGCTCGACACTCCTTGCGGTCCTGTGTTGCAAAGTGTAGCTTAATAAAAGACAGTTCATCTCTTACCTTAGCAAGACAATTAAGGAAAATCCTGCACCCACTTTATTACCATAGTAAAGATAGTGGACATTTTTTGTCTATGCTTAAGGACAGCAAGATTTAAACATTCTGCTTTGCTTCATCGAGAAAGTGGCAAGGAAGCAAAAGTACTAGGTCAGCTTTTCCTTTGTGCTGGGGGCAGTAACAGCGTGGGATGCTGTGGCGTCTTCAGATTACTTTTGACCTACTGAGAGTGACACTGGTGCCAGGATAACCAACAAAGAACGATCTGTGATTTAGTGTGAACAAGTGTCTCACAAAACACAATAAACACTTAAGAGAAGTGTGATCAGCTTCTTTAGTGATAAGATTGTGAACAATAAAGACAAATCTTGTGGAATATAGTGTACCAGTGTGCGTATTCCTTGACTATGGAAGACGTGGACATCCAAGGACACTTCAGCTTCTATCAAGTCACCGATACCTGTCGAAGGTGTGAAGAACACCATAGCTCACGCTACAAGAGCAAGGTAGGTTACGAATTTCTTGTAGTACAGGGGACTGTGCAGTTCTTGAGTCACAAGGAGTTTGTAATCAACCTATAGTTGCAGTAAGGGGTGGACTTTGAGTCCACACAAGTAAGTTTGTCAGCAATCATTGAATGAAATATGCTGACATAACACCCCCTAGGGGTAATTTATAATCTTACAAATTATAACTCTTTACAGCCCGTTGAGAGATGACTTCAACAGCTTTTCAAGACCTCGTCTGCAGGGGCGGCTGTTTAGACGATTTGCTGTCTTTTGTCAGCTAAGTGTTCCCTATATTTAAATTTAAAATTAAGCTTAGCTGGTAATGCCATTTCTCAACATATTGGTCGTGCTCGAACCGGACAAAGGCCACACTGGGGTACAAATATGTTGTACTACAGTGTACAAGTAACCTACGAGCCAAGGTCCTTCGAAAAAAGCTGTAAAACTAGTGTTTTACAAGTTAAATCAGTATAAATGAGTCCCTCCAGACTCAATCAGAGAGAATGGTCAGTCAAAAGAAAACAGGGCGCTCACCCAGCGTTCACCTAAAGAAAACGGGAGCTAAGGGACTCACCCAACAAGTAAACGGGGGATGGCACAGGGCATCCACTGCTGCAATCTCGAAAATCGCTGATTAAGACAACAACAACCCAAGTGAAGTTCGGTTTGTCTGAGTGTATATATACAATGACATTTATAGTGTATAGTCAATGAAGTGTATAACATCGTTATTTACGATTAAACATCGTGGTCAGGCTGACACAGCAAACTCAAGCCACATACACCAGCCACATGTACTGTGTACCCTTCATTGTCATTGACCCTGAGGTTAAGCTTAGTGGGTCAGTAGTGTCTGACTCGATTATTGCTGACTTAAGCATAACAAAAACTCAGCTGTTTATAGCAGTACAGTGTTTTTTAAACACTCTAAGCGTGGTGCTAGAATTTACAGTATTCCATTAAAATGGCTTGTTTGAAAACTCAGTTTCAGTCTTTACAGACTAAGATTACACAATTAGAAAATCTAATTTCAGTTTGTATAGGATTAACTCAAGATACAAACATAGATTTTGATGATCTTGAGGTCAAATTTGAATTACTTACACAACGTCTGAAAATAATTAATTCAGACTATACACATTATGAAAAGGAATTTTCTTGAATCAGACCCATCTGAGGATGAAATTAAAAATGTTTTGGATACTATTAGTAATCAACAATTAAGGTGGACAGGAGTACAGGCTATCTGCCGCAAAACTCTGTCACAGAGACCTACTGTAACTAGTGGTCAAACACCTGTTACACCTGTAACAACAAGTGTCTCATTACCAAGCTTACCTACATTGTCATTACCTATTTTCCAAGGTCATAATTATGAAGAATTCATTAGTGGTTTTCAATCCATAGTATATTCACGAACTGACATAGAAGAGATTGCAAAGTTCAATTACCTTAAATGTCTTATGAAGGGAGAACCCTATGAACTGATTTAGTCATTTCCGGTGGTTAAAGGTAATTATCAAATAGCCTTACGTGTCTTAGCAGACAATTACTTCGATGCTGACAAGGCTAGAGTTAGACATGCAGTCTTAATATCAAGCTTGAAGCCTCCCAAACATTGTTTTTCAGACTTACAGGCATTTAGAATTACATTAGACAATAGTCTCAGATCTCTAGATGCTAAATATGACCTAAGGCAATGTGATTGGTTTATCAGTGGTATTGTACAAGATAAGTTGTCACCACAAACTATTGAATGATTAAATATTATGTTCAATAAACGCTATTTCACTTGTGAGGAAATTAGCAATGGTTTACAAACAATTGTTTCATGCATGCAAGCAACGAGACAAGATGAAAAATCCACAAATCCAGTGGACAATAAACCTTCAACTCAGTATAAAAAAGAGTATGCCTACTCCCACTATACCTCAGAATGGGAAATCATATATAGGCATTTATCAAGCTGTGAATACAACTGACAGTAAACAGACTGTCATACATAAACGTACTCCAAAATGTGTAGTTTGTGATGGAACACATTGGGCACAGTATTGTATTCAATACACATCAATGGAGGCACGTAAACAACGTGCTGAAAAGGTGCATCAAGTGTTTTGGTGAACACAAGGGAGGAAAATGCTCACTGAAGAAGTGTTTTAAATGCAAAGGTATGCATCATACAGCATTATGCCCAAATACTTTTGCAGAACAACAGAAGCCTTCCACAGAATCAGGAAGTCAACAAGCAACAGCATTAAATGTGAGAGATAAGTTTAAAGCAACTGCTCTCCCGATAGCTCGAGTTGAGTTATCTAATAAATTACACAAAACCAATGTGCTAACATTATTTGATCAAGGCTCACAAAGGTCCTTCATAAGAAGAACAGTGTTGCAGAAACTGAATAAACAACCCTATGCCAAAATACAGTTAGATATAGCTGTTTTTTTTCTACAATTCTGGTAAACAGACATATGACCTAGCCAGAATCACTGTTGGTCTAGGAAACAGGAAAAAGACAGTAGAAACTGTGGTAGTAGATGATTTGCCTAAGTCTGTGCAGATCCAGGGATTAAAAGAAACATTTGCAGCACTGAAAGCAGCTAAGGTCAAGTTAGCCTGTCCTGACATACAGACGGACACTATTAGTCCAATTGATTTAATCATTCGAAGTGATTATTATCACAGTTTTTTTGCAAAATATAGTAAGTAAACATGATGTTCACTTGCTGAAAACAGCAGGAGGCCACATGATATGTGGTCCCATTCCCTCTCAAAGTGGGAAAGAAACTGATATTGATTCTGTGGAAAATGTACTAGTTACGAGAATAACCGCTGATCATGTACCACAGCAAAAATTATCATTACTGGAAGAAATGAATGAACCAGTTGATAAGTTGTGGGATTTAGATGCGATAGGTATTGATGTAAATAAACCAAGCCCACAAGAGTCTGAGACTTATAACCAATATTTGGACACTGTCAAATATAAAGATGGACAGTATTGGGTTAGGTTACCATGGAAACTAAATTCACCACATCTGCCTAGCAATTATCGCATGGCTTTCGGACAGATGAAAGCACAAATACATGAGCTCCGGAAGAATCCAGAGCTACTGACTGTCTATGATAATGTCATACAAGAACAGTTGGACAATAAATTCATTGAGGAAATAGTCGAAGATAAGTTGAAGACAGAAGCTCATTATCTCCCGCACCATGGAGTCAGAAAAGATTCTGAAACCACTCCACTACGTGTTGTATATAATTGCAGCGCACGTGCAAATAAAAATGTAGCAAGTCTTAATGATTGTCTGATAACCGGACCCTCACTAACTGAGAAGCTTGGAGACGTGCTTATGAAATTTCGCACAAACCCATATGCCTACACGGCTGATATTTCCAAAGCTTTCTTAAGAGTAGGACTACAAGAAATAGATAGAGATTATACTCGATTCTTGTGGCCTGAAAATCCACATGATCCTCAAAGTCCTGTGAAAAGTTATCGTTTCAGATCAGTATTATTTGGTGCAACATCCTCTCCATTCTTACTAGAAGCTACTCTAAATACACATTTGAAGAAATCTGAGAGTCCCTTCAAAGAAATCTTAAAGAAAAGTTTCTATGTGGACAATCTTCAAGGTAGTGTGAATAAAGAGGAGGATTTGAAATCCTTATACAGAGAAGCTAACAAGGAGATGAAGGAAGCAAATATGCCTCTAAGGATGTGGAATATTAATTCAAAGCAATTAAGGGAACTTATCAATCAAAATTTCCCTGAAGCAGAAATTCCTGATTGCAACAATATGCTGGGACTTAATTGGAACACACAGTAAGATACTTTGAGTCTCAAAAAGATAAACAATAAATCATGCAGTACACTCACTAAACGCAGTTTACTGTCAGATGTATCACAATGTTTTGATCCTCTAGGACTCGTCTCACCAATTACCATAAAGGGTAAAATGCTTATGCAAGATGCATGGAAGCTCAAAATTGGATGGGATGAGAACTTGCCTCTAGAAATGAGTCAAGCATGGGATGAAATATCCAGAGAGTTTAAACAACTTCATCAAATTAAATTTCCCAGACAAATAGGTCAAGAGGGAAACAAGTACACATTACATGTGTTCTGTGATGCGTCAACCAGAGGTTATGGCGCTGTAGCTTACATGAGTAATGCTAAAGGAAGTACACTAATTACTTCAAAGGCCAGGGTAGCACCCTTGAAGGTCAGAACAGTACCACAATTGGAACTGACAGCACTCTATGTAGGTACAAAATTAGCTGTCTATCTCAACAAAGTACTTGATCATCTCACTATTGAAAAAACCGTGATCTGGAGTGATAATGAAGCAGTTCTCCAATGGTTAAGAAATAATAAGAGTAAGTTGGTCTATGTACAGAACAGAGTAGCAGAAATAAAAGAGATGCAGAGAGATTATCTCTTTCTCCACGTCTCTACCCAAGAGAATCCAGCTGACATGTTGTCACGTGGTGTCCCACTCAAGAAATTTGTGGATAATAAATTATGGCTCCACGGACCAAACTGGCTCTCTAATGAAAATAACTGGCCTCAGCAAAAAGCTCACATTATGCCAGAAGAAACAGTCTGCTTGAACACAGCAGAAATAAATTGTGTAAATACTGCAGACACAACAGAAGGAGTAATTGATGGATCTAAATACTCATCTTTGGGTAAACTTTTAAGAGTTACAGCTCTTGTCTTCAAATTCATTAAAGGAATAAAACCTGATTATGAATATCTTGAACCCATTAAATACTGGGTGAAACTAATACAGAAAGATGTTTTCTCTACAGAATATAAATTTCTGGAAACACAAGATAAATCCCCAAAGAAACATGTCATGATTAATTCTTTAGGACTTTATCTCGACTCAGAAAAGATTGTAAGATGTCGAGGAAGAATTCATAATTCTTCACTACCTAAAGAAGCCATACATCCAATATTGATCCCCAAGAATCACTGGCTAACAAAACTGATTGTGCAAAACGCCCACGGTAACGTGTTACATGGTGGGGTAGCTGACACACTTTGTCATATACGACAACCCTACTGGATACCTCAAGGTCGACATAGTGTGAAAAAACAAATAAAGGACTGTATTACTTGTCGTCACTACGATATGCGAGTATGTCAGTATCCAGGTCCACCTCCATATCCCTCTGAAAGAGTTTGTCATATCACGCCATTTGAGGTGACAGGTGTAGATTACACTGGACCAATAATTTTAACCAAAATAGTTGACAAAGTTCCCATCAATGTGTGTACATCTGTTTGATCACTTGTGCTACAACTAGAGCAGTACATCTAGAAGTAGCCACTGACATGTCTGCTGAAACCTTTATCAAATTATTCAGAAGGTTTGCAGCCAGAAGAGCATGTCCCAGACTGATGATTTCAGACAATGCAACGAACTTTGTTGCTGGTGGTCCTTATATAAGCAAGATCTTTGATCAACCAGAAGTACAACAGATGCTGAATCAACGCAGTTGTCGTTGGAGATACATTCCTCCTAAATCTCCATGGCACGGAGGATTATATGAAAGAATGATCGACATTGTAAAACGTTGTTTAAGGAAGGCTCTTCATCGTCAGAGAATAGACTTAGAAGAATTCCGTACAGTTGTGACTGAAATAGAAAACAGAGTCAAAAACAGACCTCTAACTTATGTTACCGATGATCTGGACAATTTAAAAGTGTTAAGTCCATCTCATTTACTCCATGGCAGAAGGCTCGAACCTGTTCCTCCCATGAATGATAAAGAAATCATAGAGGATCCTACTTATTTCGAACCTGAGCAACTCTGACGTAAATTCAAACACCTTAATAAAGTGATTGAACGTTGGGAGAAAATTTGGCGAGAAGACTATCTCACCTCATTGAGAGAACACTTCTATGGAGCTGGTGTTCCTGAAAATCATAAGTCCTTAAGACCTGTTGACATAGTGATTATTGACAATGATGGTCCGAGGTTCCAATGGCCACTTGGAAAAATTGTGACCATATATCCTGATGCAAATGGAATCATCAGGACAGTTGATGTTTTGAGCAAAGGTGTAGTGAATAAGAGGACAATAAATAAACTAGTACCGTTAGAATTACACAGTGTTGAAAACAAAATTAGTGATTCTCCAGAAACCACACAGACTAAAGCTGTTCAGAAAAGACAAGCAGCAGTGGCGGCGAGTGAGAAAATCAAATAAATGTTAAGTGATGAATAGTTCACCTGCAGCGAACCTCCGCTGCCACCCAGTGTGGAGAAATTTTCTCCAGGAGGGGAGTATCAGCCCCCTTCAGCCCCCTTCAGCCCCTTCAGCCCCTTTCAGCCCTGAGGGGCCCAGCCTCTCAGAAGGGGCAAATATCTTGTTTACTGCTACAGTGAGTAATTGATCACAGATGCAGTACCAGTATGAGACGTGGCTCGACGCTCTGTGCGGTCCTGCGTTGCAAAGTGTAGCTTAATAATAGACAGTTCTTCTCTTACCTTAGCAAGACAATTAAGGAAAATCCTGCACCCACTTTATTACCATAGTAAAGGTAGTGGACATTGTTGTCTGTGCTTAAGACAGCAAGATTTAAACATTCTGCTTAGCTTCATCGAGGAAGTGGCAAGGAAGCAAAAGTACTAAGTCAGCTTTTCCTTTGTGCTCAGGGCAGTAACGGCGTGGGGTGCTGTGGCATCTTCAGATTACTTTTCACTCTTCTGAGAGTGACACTGACGCCAGGATAGCCAACAAAGAACTATCTGTGCGTTAGTGTGAACAAAGTGTCTCACAAAACACAATAAACACTTAAGAAAAGTGTGATCAGCTTCTTTAGTGATAAGATT
>NC_069416.1:440469-492263 GCF_026875155.1 Cherax quadricarinatus
CACCTATATTGTGGTTTTGCATGTCGCAGGCGTGGCTTGGCTTGGCCTTGCATCGCTGTTAGATACTGGTCACTCACTCCTGCAAGCTATTACAGTAGTTATTAGTAGTAAGAATACTTAGGAAGCTAGGAAGTCCTCTCTAAACGTGAACAAGGAATAGAATAATAACAGCAATAATTGATACTTATATCCAGAAAGGACAATAAGCGAAGAGTGTAGCATTTCTAGGAAAGACAGAACAGAGAGGTATAACGGATCTACCCCCCTAACCATCCCTCCCTCACACACACACACAAGGGCAGACACTTATTGAAGCTTTAGACCCTAGTAGCAATTATCACTTTTTATAACCCAGAATTACTGTATGTATTAACAGTATCTCCCCGCATACCTCCCCCCCCACACACACATATACACACACCACACATCACATAACACACAACACACACACAAACACACACACACACACACACACACACACACACACACACACACACTGTAAGTACATGCCGGTCAAGCCCCAGGAGGTTGGGGGTCAGGTCACAAGAAGTTGTGGGCAGAAAGGACCACTGAGACTACACTACAACCCACAAGCCACCTTACCTTTCAGTACATAATAAACCCACACATAATTCCACACAAGATTACACACACACACACACACACACAACACACACACACACACATATCCAGACTCACACACACACACACACACAATATCCAGACTCACACATACACTCCCCCCCCCTCACCACCGACAACTCACTTCTTCCCCTGATCCCTCCCCTCCCTCGTTCACCTTCCCCTCCCCCGTTCACCCAGACCCTCACGATCCCTCCCCACTCCTCTCCTACATAGCCACAGTTCCTCCACTACCTCCTCCCCCCCACACTCTGACATATACACTACTAACCTAACATACAGAACTACATAGGTTCCCCACTCTGAGGCAATCAGGATAAAACAAAAATGGGTTGTCAGAGAGCAACAAGAAAAACCAAGGGACAGGAGGAGGAAGCTGCAAAGGAAGATTGGGCAGCAGAGCTCATAAAAAGGGATCATGAATGGGAAAAGAAACTAGAAGAACTTAGCATGAGAATGGAAGAGAGGATAGATATGGAAAGCAGGAAGTGGGAGGTGCATGTCAAAGCAGCAAAGGCTAGGATACAGAGTTTAGAAGAGGAACTGAAAAATCTGAAACAGCCTAAAGAACTAAAGAACATTTTGGGATTGACAACAGAGACTGCTACCTCAGCCACTAATAAGGGGACTGTAGGGAAAGAAGGGGCACAACTGCATGGGGAGGCTCTATCAGAGGAGACTGTAGTAAATGAAAGAGCTAAGCTTTATGTGGAGGCCCTAACAGACAACAACAGAGCCCAAGGAAAGCCGAGAAGGGAAAATGACAGGCCACTGAGCCCAAGTACATTAGCCAGTGAAACTGAAGAAAGGAAAGCTGCAGTGCAGGAAACCAAATTAAATGAGGGGATACACAGGGATAAGCAGTGGGAGAATGAAAGGGTCAGGTCAGTCTTTGTGTATGGGCTCCAGGAAGCTGAAGGGGAAACATATGAAGCAAGAAAACAAGGGAAAAAAAAGCAATTGAAAGCATCATGAAAGCAATAGGAGAAGACGACATGACCCAGCTGGAAAATTTTCGGAGAATAGGGGGGTTTGTAAAAAAAAGAACCCGGCCAGTGAAAGTGATCTTCAAGGAAGAAGCGACTCGGACCAGGAGAAAGCACGATTAAATGGACATGCCGGCATATAGGAAGGAGTATCTCGACCACGACAGATCACAAGAAGAAAGGCAGAAACTGAGAGAGATGTTACAAAGGCGAAAGGAGGAAAGGGAGGGGATGGAGAAGACAGACAGGAGATCCCAGACCCAGGAAGAAGATCAAATACAGCCTCCCTCACAACTTCCTATAGAAGCCTCCCAACCAGGTCAACCCCAGTGCAACCAAACACTCTAAATCAAAACACCCATGCCACATCCAATGCCCCCACCCACTACATTACAAACTCCACCCCTACAGCAACAACCCATAGTTCCTTACCAGGTCTCCCACTTCCCCAACCCCAATATACCTCCCAGACCACAGTCTTAGAAAAGAAGTTGAAGGTGTGGTATACAAATGCAGATGGAATAACAAACAAGTATGAGTAGTGGCACGAAAGAATCAAAGAGACATCCCCAGACATAATAGCACTCACAGAAACAAAAACTCACCAGAATAATAACAGATTCAATCTTTCCATCCGGATACCAAATCCTCAGGAAAGACAGAGGGAGGAGAGGGGGAGGAGGAGTTGCACTGCTCATTAAAACCAGTGGGATTTTGAGAAAATGGAAGGAATGGATGGCATGGGCGAAAGGGACTACTTAGTAGGAAACAATCCAGTCTGAGGGACATAAGGTGATAATTGCAGTAATGTACAATCCACACAGAACTGCAGGAGGCCAAGAGAAGAATATGATAGAGCAAACAGAGCAATGATCGACACACTAGCCGAGGTGGCCAGGAGAGCACACATGGGAGGAGCAAAGTTACTAGTTTATGGGTGTGATTTCAATCACAAGGAGATTGACTGGGAAAACCTGGAGCCCCATGAGGGTCCCGAACATGGAGAGCCAAGATGATGGATGTGGTACTGGAAAACCTCATGCATCAACATGTTAGAGACACTACCAGAGAGAGAGGAGAGGATGAAACCAGCAAGACTGGACCTTGTATTCACCATGAGTAGTTCGGACATCGAGGGAAATCATGTATGAAATGCCTCTGGGAGCTAGTGTCATGTGGTTCTGTGCTTCGACTACATAATTGAGCTCCAAGTGGAGAGAGTAGCAGGAATAGGCTGGGAAAACCCAAACTACAAAAGGGGGGAATTACTCGGGCATGAGGAACTTCCTTCAAGACATTCAGTGGGAGGGGGGAACTGACAGGAAAACTAGTACAAGAAATGATGGACTATGTAGCAACAAAATGAAAGGGAGGCAGAGGAGAGGTTTGTTCCCAAGGGAAACAAAAATAATGGAAAGAAACAACGATCCTTGGTTCACCCAAAGGTGTAGGGAGGCAAAAACTAGGTGTACTAGAGATGGAAAAGGTACAGAAGACAGAGAACTCAGGAAAATAAAGAAATCAGCCGAAGAGCCAGAAACGAATATGCCCCAGATAAGAAGGGAGGCTCAGAGACAATATGAAAATGACATAACATCAAAAGTAAAGACTGACCCGAAGCTGTTGTACAGCCACATCAGGAGGAAAACAACAGTCAAGGACCAGGTTTAAACAGACTGAGGAAGGGTGATGGGGAATTCACAAGAAAAAGACCAAGAGGTATGTCAGGAGCTCAACACAAGATTTAAAGAGGTATTTACAGTGGAACCCAGTAGGACTCCAGGAAATCAGAACAGGGGGGCACACCCATAAGTGCTAGAAGAGGTACATATAACCAAGGAGGAGGTGAAGAAGCTGCTATGCGAACTTGACACCTCAAAGGCGGTGGGACCAGACAACATCTCTCCATGGGTCCTTAAAGAGGGAGCAGAGATATTGTGTGAGCCATTTAAAAAACATCTTTAACAATCACTTGAAACTGGGCAACTCCCCGAGGTATGGAAAATGGCAAATGTAGTCCCAATTTTTAAAAAGGGAGACAGACATGAGGCACTAAACTACAGACCTGTATCACTAAAGTGTATAGTATGCAAGGTCATGGAGAAGATCATCAAGAGGAGAGTGGTGGGGGACTGGAAGAAACAAGTGTATAATTGACAACCAGCACGGGTTTTAGGGAAGGAAAATCCTGTGTCACAAAACTACTTTGAGTTTTATGACAAGGTGACAGAAGTAAGACAAGAGAGAGAGGGGTGGAGGTTTTTTTTGGCTGCGAAGGCTTGAACAGTTCCCACAAGATTATGCAAAACTAGGACACCAACAAAAACAGGAAAGGCACTCTGGGATCAGGAAATTTCGGGAGGCAAACGGTAAGGTACGGCGAGGTGTAGGTGGGGGCCCCTTGACAAAGGGGGTTCCACAGGGGCAGTTTAGGGGCCGTGTGTTTTTGGTTTGTGAACGACATAAGAAGGGAAAAAATCGAGTGTCCTTTTTTGCAGAATGAGGAAGTTAAAAAAGAAAATCCCAAATCCGAAGGGCCCCCCCGGCAAGACTACAAGGGAAATGGCCCAGGCTCAAACCCCGGTCCACAATGGCTCCTTGTTTTTTCCCCCAAATGCAAAAATCTGAAGATTGGGGAAGGGAAAGAAGACGGACAAATAATTTAGGGCCAAAGATCAAACTCATCAAGGAAAAAGGGTTGGGGGGGAATTTAAACCGACAACTCCTGAGGGCACATAAACAATAATGCCAGATAGGGCCTGGCAACCTCGGGGAACTTCGAACTATAAGGATTTGTTTGGGCCCCGTTACCTTTTTAGGCCCATCTGGGGGTATGCAGCACCGTTTTTGGGAACCACACCCAGCAAGCAATAAAAAAAATTTGAGAAAATGCAAAAGGGTTTTTAACAAGAATTCCCCGAGCTAGGGGATTTTTCGGAAAGGTTAGGGGAAACCCTGGCACTGGAGGACAGGGGTAGGGGGAGACTGTAACGCTTAAAATAGGGGGAATGCAAGGTGGACAAAGACGGGATGTTCCAGAGGGGACACAACACAAGAACTTTGGAAGTGAAGACCGATAAAACAAAAGGGGGTGTTTTTGGAAAATATTTTTCAGCTGAGTAGTCAGGGTGGGTGCCTGAAGGAGTAGTGGAGGCGGGAAACCATACATGTTTAAGGGGAGGGTTTATAAGCTCATGGGCCCGGGAGAGGGGACCTAGTAGCAACAGGAAGAGGCGGGGCCGGAGCTGGATCGACCCTGCCCCAAACCCCAAATAGGGAGTACAAAAAAGGTGGTAACCCCCCCACACACACACAAAATAAAACCCCAAAACAAAAGTGGTCACAAAACACCAACAACCCCAAACCCAACAAAAAAAACCCACCCAAAAAACCCCAAAACCACCCAAAAAAAAAAAAACACCCCCAGGCCAACAACACCCAACCCCAAAAAACTACAACCCACAAACAAACCAAACCAACACACACAACACACACACACCAAAAACACACACACACACACACACAAACACACTCTTTATACAAACGGGCCCAAAGTGTCAAATTTAAATGTGCCTATGACAAAATGGTAACTAACTAATAACTAACGCCCCTTGCAACCTCAACTGGCGGTACGCGCCCCCCCCCCCCCCACACACACCCACACACACCCCACAAACACACCACACACACCCCACACCCACACACACCCCCAACAACACACACACTCCACACACACACAACCACACTCTTTTTATAAAAACAGGCCAGGTCTAATTGACATGGCCTAGGACAAAAGGTAATAACCAACCCACACAAACACACACACACACACACACTCACTTTATATAAACAGGCCAAGTGTCTAATGACAGGGCCCCTAGGACAAAATGGTAATAACAGCTCTCAAAAAACCAAGTTTAAGGGTATGATAACGATGCCATTTTCCAAGGGGGGTTACCAAATCCTGAGGAAAGAAGAGGGAACAGGGGGGGTGGAGGAGTGGATTGTTTAAAAAATCGCTGGAATTTTGTGGCTGGAAGGAGGGACAGAGGAGAAGAAAGTGATTAAAAGGGGGGAAATTTCACTTGGAGGCCCCAAGGTGGTAATGCAGTGATGTATAAACCCCCCACAGAACGAGGAGGCCAAGGCAAGAGTACGACGAGAGAATGAGCGAGGTTTGACAAATGGCTAGAGTGGCCGAAAAGTATGCTGCGGGGGAAAAAGCTCCTGATCATGGGTTTGACTTTAACCACAAGGAGACGATTGGGTAAACTTCGACCCACATGGGGGCCAAGATACATGGAGGGCTAAGAGATGGAGGTTGTATTTAAAACTTCATGTACCAACACGTAAGGGACACTACAAGGGGGAGAGGAGAGCATGAAACAGCAAGGCGGGACTTAGTATTCCCCTTGAGTACTGCAGAAAATCGAGGACATCACATATGAAAGACCCCTTGGGGCCAGTGACCATGGGTTTTAAGCTTCGAATACACAGTAGAGCTACAAGTGGAGGGAGAAGCGGGGAAGGCCAGGACGAATGAACCAAACTACAAAAAAGGGGGGAAAACCAGGAATGAGGAACTTCCTGAACAGGGTTCAGTGGCAGAGAACTGGCAGGGAAGCCAGTTAATGAGATGATGGAATTATGTAGCAAACAAAATGCAAGGAGGTGAGGAGAGGTTTGTACCAAAGGGTAACGGGAATAATGAAAAAGCCAGGATGAGTCCATGGTTTTCCCAAAGGTGCAGGGAGGCAAAAAACCAAGTGTGTAGGGATGGAAGAAATATAGAAGGCAAGGACCAGGGAATAAGGAGAGCAGTCGAAGACCCAGCAACAAATATGCACAGATAAGAAGGGAGGCCCAAAGAAAATATGAAAATGCCCATAGCAGCGAAAGCCAAATCTGACCCAAAACTGTTTTTACACCCACATCAGGAGGAAAACAACAGTCAAGGACCAGGTAATCAGGCAAAGGGAAGGAAGGAAGGAGGAGAGACAACCAAGAAATGACCGTGAAGTATGTGAGGAACTCAACAAGAAAATCAAAGAAGTGTTCACAGAGGAGCGAAGGGGCTCCAGAAAGACGGAGAGGTGGGGCACACCACCATGTGCTGGACACAGTGCACACAACCGAGGAAGAAGTGAAGAGGCTTCTGAGTGAGCTAGATCCCCCAAAGGCAAGGGGGCCAGATAACATCTCCCATGGGTATTGAGGAGGAGCAGAGGCGCTATGTGTCCCCCTAACACAATATTCAATACATCTATCGAAACAGGGAGATTGCCTGATGCAAGGAAGACAGCAATGTAGTCCCAAATTCTTTAAAAAAGGAGACAGATATGAAGCTTTAAACTACAGACCAGTGTCATGACATGTATAGATGAAAAATCATGAAAGAAGATTATCGGGGAAAGAGTGGTGGAACACCTAGAAAGGAATGATCTCATCAACAGCAGCCAACAGGGGTTTCAGGGAGGGGGAAACCCTGTGTAACAAACCTACTGGAGTTCTATGACATGGTGACAGCAGTAAGACAAGAGAGAGGGGGGTGGGGGGGATTGCATATTCTTGGACTGGAAGAAGGCGTTTGACACAGTTCCACAAAAGAGATTGGGGGCAAAAACTGGAGGACCAAGCAGGGATAACAGGGAAGGCACTACAATGGATCGGGGAATACTTGTCAGGAAGACAGCAGCGGGGTCATGGTACGTGGCGAGGTGTCAGAGTGGGCACTGTGCAAGCGGGGCCCCACAGGGGTCAGTCCTAAGACCAGTGCTGCTTCTGGTATTTGTGAACGACATGACGAAGGAAAAGACTCTGAGGTGTCCCTGTTTGCAGATGAGGGTGAAGTTGATGAGAAGAATTCACTCGTCGAAGACCGGGGAGAACTAAAAAGGGGAAATCTGGACAGGCTGCAGACCTGGTCCAGCAATTGGCTCCTGGAGTTCAATCCCACCAAGTGCAAAGTCATGAGGATTGGGGAAGGGAAAGAAGAACCGCAGACGGAGTACAGTCTAAGGGGCCAGAGACTAAAAAACTCACTAAAGGGGAAAAAATTCTTGGGGTGAGTATAACACCAGGCACTCTCCTGAAGCCCCACATAAAACCAAATAATGCTGCAGTATGGGCGCCTAGCAAACCTCAGAAAGCATTCCGACATCTTAAAAAGGAATCGTTCAGGACCCTGTACACCGTGTACGTTAGGCCCATATTGGAGTATGCGGCACCAGTTTGGGAAAACCCACAACCTAGCCAAGCACGTAAAGAAACTAGAGAAAGTGCACAGGTTTGCAACAAGATAGCCCCGAGCTAAGAGGTATGTCCTACGAGGAGAGGTTAAGGGAAATCAACCTGACGACACTGGAGGACAGGAGAGTAGGGGGACGTGATAACGACATAAAAAAATACTGGAGGAATTGAGAAGGTGGACAAAGACAGGATGTTCCAGAGATTGACACAGTAACAAGGGACACATTTGGGAAAGTTGAAAAACACAGATGAATCACAGGATGTTAGGAAGTATTTCTTCACCCCACAGAGTAGTCAGTAAGTGGAATAGTTGGGAAAGCGATGTAGTGGAGGGCAGGATCCATACATAGCTTTAAGCAGAGGTATGATAAAGCTCAGGCTCAGGGAGAGTGCCCTAGTAGCGATCAGTGAAGAGGCGGGGGCCAGGAGCTCGGACTCGACCCTCGCAACCTAAAACTAGGTGAGTACAACTAGGTGGAGCCACACACACCAACACACCCCACCACGACACACACACACACCCACACACACACACACACCCACACACACACACACACACAAAAAGAAAGAAACAAGTGTAAAATTTGGGACAACCAGCACGGTTTCAGGGAAGGAAAATCCTGTTGTCACAAACCCCCTTTGGTTTTTGACAAGGTGAAGAAGTAAGAAAAGAGAGAGGAGGGTGTGGACTCGACTGCGTATTTTTGGACTGCAGAAGGCTTTCGACACAGTTCCTCACAAGAGGTTACTGCAAAGCTAGAGGACCAGGCCCACACATAACGGGAAAGGCACTCCCAATGGATCAGAGAATATCGGGACAGGGGGGAAAAACAACGAGTCATGGTACGCGACGAGGTGTCAGAGTGGGCGCCTGTGAAAAGCGGGGTTCCACAGGGGCAGTCCTAGGCCCTGTGCTGTTCTTGGTATACGTGAACGACATAACGGAAGGGATAGACTCAAAAGTGTCCTTGTTTGCAGACGATGTGAAGTTAATGAAAAGAATCGAATGGGGACGAGGATCAGGCAGGACTACAAAGAGTCTGGACAGGCTAAAAGCCTTGGCCCAGCAACTGGCTCCTTGAATTTAACCCTGCCAAAATGCAAAGTCATGAAGATTGGGGAAGGGCAAAGAAGACCGCAGACACAATATAGTTTAGTGGCCAAAGACTGCAAACCTCACTCAAGGAAAAAGATCTGGGGGTGAGTATAACACCGAGCATATCTCCTGAGGCGCACATCAATCAGATAAGTGCTGCAGCATACGGGCGCCTGGCAAACCTACGGATAGCGTTCCGATACCTCAGTAAGGATTCGTTAAGACTCTGTACACCATTTTACGTCAGGCCCATATGGAGTATGCAGCACCAGTTTGGAATCCCACCTAGTCAAGCACGTCAAGAAATTAGAGAAAGTGAAAAGGTTTGCAACAAGACTAGTCCCAGAGCAACGGGGATTGTCCTATGAAGAAAGGTTGAGGGAAATCGGCCTGACGACACTGGAGGCCAGGAGGGTCAGGGGAGACATGATAACGACATATAAAATACTGCGCGGAATAGACGAGGTGGACAAAGACGGGATGTTCCAGAGATGGGACACAGACACAAGAGGTCACAATTGGAAGTTGAAGACTCAGATGAATCAAAGGGATGTTAGGAAGTATTTCTTCAGTCATAGAGTAGTCAGGCCATGGAATAGCCTAGAAAGTGATGTGGTGGAGGCAGGAACCATACATAGTTTTAAGGCGAGGTATGATAGAGCTCATGGGGCAGGGAGAGAGAGGGTCTAGTAGCAATCAGCGAAGAGGCGGGGCCAGGAGCTGTGACTCGACCCCTGCAACCACAAATAGGTGAGTACAAATAGGTGAGTACACACATCTTGTAAGAAGCAACACCAGGAACACATTTCCTAAGAAGAGATACAAAGAGTTCGTCTCATTTATAAGTTAGGAACCTCATGTATACTCTCTTATGAAAGGTATAATAATTGTTAAGGGAAAACTAGACTTATGGAGAGTGTACCTTGGACTTAATTTCTTGTCATAAAGCTGCAGTGCTTTGACATGATGAGAGCATGTACTCTCCACTTGGTCGTTATGCTGTGATCACAGTGTTATATATCTTGAAGTTCACCTATATCCCGGGCAGTGACGGTGAAACCTCGATTTAATGGGCCAATAGGGGAGAGAGGGTGATGCCCTTTGTCTGTTATACCCGAATGAGTTTTTCCATGATAGGAACAATAATTGACGATTCTGTATTTAATAGACGTGGATTTAATCCAAAATAAAAATTCTGGATTTACTAGATGTGCATTTAACCCAGAATCAAATTACCCAGTGGACCATAACACTCATGGATAATTGTGGATTTTACGGTCTTTGTCCATTAAATCTGAAATCTATTAACCTGAGGTCAGTTAAATTTAGATTTTACTGTAATGCCAGTTCCATTCTTATGTTCAGTGTGAAATGTTCAGTGTGAAACATGTTCAGTGTGAAACATGTTCAGTGTGAAACGTTCAGTGTGAAACATGTTCAGTGTGAAACATATTCAGAGTGAAACATGTTCAGTGTATTTTGTTGCCAGTTGTTCATACCTTATATGAAGAAACAAACACATACACACAAACACACACAAACAAACATACACACAAACACACACAAAAACACACATACAAACAAACACACACACAAACAAACACACACAAAAAAACACACACAAACATACATACACACACAAACACACATAAGCACACATAAAACACAGACACACAAACACAGATAGACTAACACACACCACACACCACACACCCCAAAACACCCCACAAAACACAAAACACACACACACACACCACACACACACACACACACTTTTCTTAATGTTAAGAAATATTCTCTCATCAACAACCTACCTCATCTCACTACAGAACAAACCCAGATTACTTTGAACATCATAAAAACATTCTCATACAACATTTGAATACTCTCAATCATCCGATACCATATGTGGGGCTTGAACCCGCAGTCAGAGTCCCAAATCTCCAGACCCGTAGTATGGTTTGTTTGCAATCGTGTCATGACGATTTCATGTCACTCTCAAACATTGTTTGACCACTTCCAAACAACACTGGAATACTCCCAAATAGCATTGGATCACTTCCAAAATATCATTTTGAATACTCACATATAACGTTTGACTTCTCTAACTCATCCACACTTACACATTTCACTTACTGAATTTACGTGTCATCCACCAAACTACTCCCTCATTCTCCAGACTTTACAACATTAGCACAAAAAACTAACTCATACACTTATGACATGAGACATTTACCAAAACTAACACACAGACACCACACTTCACTTTGAACACCTTCAAAACACTCTCATACTACATTTGAACACCACCAAATCACTCTCATACATCATATGAACACCGCTAAGTTACCATCATACATCATTTGAACACCTCCAAAAACATTCTCAGACACATTTGATTACTCCCTAAAACATTGTTCAGTACTACCAAAATATCATTTTGAATACTCCCAAATAACATTTGACTACTCACACTCATCCACACTTACACATTTTATTAACTGAAATTACATGTCATCCACCAAACTACTCCCTCATTCTCCAGATTTTGCAACATTATCACAAAAAAAAAAAACATGCACTTATGACATGAGACATTACCAAAACTGTCACATAAACACCACACTTTACTTTGAACACTTTTGAATGCTCCCAAAACATTATTGATCACCTTCAAAACACTCTCGTACATCATTTGAACACCTCCAAATCACTCTCCTGTATCACATGAACATCACCAAAAAACACTCTCAAACACCTTTGAATACTTCCTGAAACATCGTTCGAATATTTCCAAATAACATTTGACATGTCTGACTCATCCACACTTACACATTTCATTAACTGAAATTACATCTCACCCACAAAACTACTCATTCATTCTCCGGTCTTTACAACACAAACACAAAAAACTAACTCATATACTGATGACAGGAGCTCACAATCACCACTAACTATGACATATCATGTACCCAAAAAAATCTAAGAAACTACCCATTCACACAAAAATCACGATCACCAAAACCATATCATGTTTACCATTATCTAACAACGCTCATCACCAAGATCACCAAAAATCTAAGGTCCTCCCACTCAAAACCACTAAGATCACTAAAACAACACATTTTTATATACATTTCCCTCAAAACACTATAACAAAGATGTTCACCAAACTCTATGACCACTCATCTCAGATCCACTATGATCACAGAAAACACTCATTTTTATGAACATTCACTCAAAAATAAGACATATGCACAAAAATACCATGTCACATCTGCCAATAACTATAACCTAACTTAACATGAGCACTATAACACATCACGAACACCAAAAAAATAAGACACAGACACCTACAAATTATACATGACAATCTCAACAAATTTAAGACATTAGACATGCACACCAAAACTAAGACATACACCTCCAACTAAGACATGACATGACATGACAACTATAATCATGAACACCAAAAATAAGACACACACCTACAACTTATACATGACATAATCACAACAAATTTAAGACATGAGACATACACACAAAACTAAGACATACATCTCCACGTAAGACATGATTGTAAGGCAAAAAAAACTAATCACAAAAATTTAGACATACAACTCCAAGTAAGACATGACTGTAAGGCAAAAAACTAATACACAAAAATTTAATATATGAGACATACACACCAAATACTATGACATGAGACATGTTAACCATAAAATCTAAGACATAATCAAAATCATCTAGAGACGAAAACAAAAATAAGACATGCACAAAATCACAACAATTTTAAGACATGAAACATGTGACATACACACCAAAACTAAGACATAACGTGAACACTATAACATATCATGAAAACCAAAATTAAGACACACTCACACACCTACAACTTATATATGGCCTAATCACAATAAATTTAAAACGTGGGACATACATACCCAAACTAAGACATACACACCAACTAACACACGATGTTAATTGTAAATCTAAAACATGATCACAAAATAAGCCATGACACAAACACTATAACGTGACGACCAACTAATACACAACAAATTTAAGACATGATACATAACCAAAAATCTAAGACACTTCCAAAAACCTAAGACATGAACACAAAATAAGTCAAAACACGAACACTGTAAAATGACCACCAACTAATACACAACATGATCGCAAGAAATTTAAAACATGAGACATAACCAAAAAATATAAGACATATGCGCAAAATAATATATAAGCATAAAAATATCATGGCACGAACACTATATCATGAGCGCCAACTAATATATGATATAATCACAACAGATATGAGACATGAGACATACACATCATAACTAAGACATACATCTCCAACTATGACATGACAAACGCTAACATATTCACCAAACCTATACATGACATAATCACAACAAATATGAGACATAAGATATAAGCACAAAAAATATCATGGCATGATCACAACAAATTTAAGACATGAGTAATTACCACAACTATTACACACCTCCAACAAAAACACAACCACTTGAACACGACAATCACCATATTAAGATCATGTTAACTATTTACCATAATGGTGTAAAAATTATGGATTCATATGTCATAAGTGCATGTGTCTATAAAAATAGACACATGCACTTATGACATATGAATCCATAATTTTTACACCATTATTTTTTCAGAATCACAAAACTAACAATTGATCACAAAAAAAAAAAAAATAGAATTACGAACACTCAAGTCACATATACCCTAAACTTGCACGCAAAATTCATAGACACGATCACATAAGGCATGAACACACTCAAAAAAATATGCATGAACACCGAAGATATGACAGCTAATCACCATTACACAAAAATATGACATAATCACTTAAGAAAATGAAGTTATAAACTTTCACACAAACATAATGACTAAAAAAAATTGACAAGTACAATACCTACCAAAAACACAAACTATTAAATTAATCACAAAAAAATTGACTTGCAATCACTTAAGTCATATGAAATCATAAACATAAAACAAAATTTTTAAACAAATTGCATGAACATTACACAAAGGCCACTAAATCATGTACACTTATACCAATGCAATCATAATCTATAAACACTAAAAACTGTTCACGATCACTTAAGACATACATCAACTAAAAAAAATTAACAATTACCCACCAAACTTAAGTTATAATCACATTTAAAATAAAACAGATTTACACATTTTTCTCAAACTGAATATTCATACACATTTTTTCACACCCACATCATCCCTAAGATCCTTCCTGTACTCACCCATGCTCACCCAGTATTATCCCTTCAGGATTTTTTTTGACCGCAAAAAAACATGATGTTAGGAGACAGAGTGTGTAGGTTGTGTTTTAAGAGTGGTGATGGTTCTTTGTCTCCTTACACCGTCGGGTGTATTTGACCCTTTTACCTGTGCCCGGGTTAGTCTTTTCTTTGTCTTTTTCCTCCCATTCCTCCTTTCGTTTTTGCACTCTCTCTTACGTATCATCCTTTCTCCTGTGTTCTGTCTCTATCGAGGGATTCACTCTGGAACTTCAGTTTGTCTCTCAGCCGTGCTTTCTCCTGCGGATCATGGTTCGAATTGATTCTGCCTTGAAAATTACTTTTGAGAGGCCATTTTCTTCTCTTTGCGAACTCCCAATTCTCCAAAATTTGCCACATAGGTCATGTCGCCCTCATCTGTCACCTTCATGATACCTTCAATCGCTTTTTTCTCCTCCTGTTTATTTCATCATAGGTTTCTCCATCGGCTTCCTGGAGCCCATAGACAAAAACTGATCTCTCCCCTTTTTTCCTCCCATGGTGTCTCCCATTGCATCCTCTGAGACATTTTAGTTCCTTCCCTTGGAGCGTTCCTTCCATCATCCCTTCCCTAATTGTGGCCCCTATGCTCATTGGTTTGTCTTTTCCCGCTAAACCCGTTTCTGGCCCCACAAATGTCTGGGAGAATCCTGCATATGTCTTAGTTCCTTCAATGTCTTCCGATTATCATTTGGTCCCAGTGTGCTCCTGTCTTTGTCTTGGCCCGTGTGGTTCTGACAGGACCTTTGCTTTCAGTATAGCTTCCTTGCTCCCCCCAGCCCTTTGTCTGTGTCTGTGTAGGGTGTTCCTGATGCTATGTTCTGTATTGTTTATTTTTTTCTTTAGTTTTGTTTCAAAATTTCTCAGCTCCTCTTCTAAGCTCTGTATCATGCTTCTGCTACTGTGGCATGTGCTTCCACCTTCTGCTCTCTGCAGCTAACCCCCTCCTCCTTTTTCCTTTCCAGGATCGTTTTAGCTTCCTTCCCCATCTTCCTCACTTTTTTTGAGCTCTACCTCCCAATCATCCCTCCCAGATTCATCCATCAGACCCTTGGCTCTCGTCCTAGTTTTTGATTGCCCCATTACACCACAGAACAAAGAGGAAGAGATGGTTAGGAGGGAGGAGGGAAAAGATGGTGTTTTGTGTGTGTGTCTATGTTGTGTGTGTGTGTGTGTGTGTGTGTGTATATATATACTCACCTATTTGTACTCACCTATTTGTGTTTGCAGGGGTCGATTCATAGCTCCTGGCCCCATCTCTTCACTGATTGCTACTAGGTCCTCTCTCTCCCTGCTCCATGAGCTTTATCAAACGTCGCCTTAAAACTATGTATGGTTCCCGCCTCCACTACGTCACTTTCTAAGCTATTCCACTGCCTGACTACTCTATGACTGAAGAAATACTTCCTAGCATTCTTTTGATTCATCCGAGTCTTCAACTTCCAATTGTGGCCTCTCGATTCTGTGTCCAATCTCTGGAACATCCTGTCTTTGTTCACCTTGTCTATTCCATGCAGTATTTTATATGTCATTATCATGTCTTCCCTGACCCCTCCTGTCCTTCAGTGTCGTCAGACCGATTTCCCTCAACCTTTCTTCGTAGGACAATCCCCTTAGCTCTGGGACTAGTCTTGTTGCAAACCTTTGTACTTTCTCTAAATTTTTGAGGTGCTTCACCAGGTGTGGGTTCCAAACTGGTGCTGCATACTCCAATATGGGCCTGACGTAAATGGTATACAGAGTCTTGAACGATTCCTTACTGAGGTATCGGAACGCTATCCATAGGTTTGCCAGACGTCCGTATGCTGCAGCAGTTATCTGATTGATGTGTGCCTCAGGAGATATGCTCGGTGTTATACTCACCCCCAGATCTTTTTCCTTGAGTGAGGTTTGCAGTCTTTGGCCATCCAGACTATATTGTGTTTGCTGTCATCTTTGCCCTTCCCCAATCTTCATGACTTTGCATTTGGCAGGGTTAAACTCAAGGAGCCAGTTGCTGGACCAGGCTTATAGCCTGTCCAGGTCTCTTTGTAGTCCTACCTGATCCTCGTCCAATTTGATTATTTTCATTAACTTCACATCATCTGCAAACAAGGACACTTCTGAGTCTATCCCTTCTGTTATGTCATTCACATATACCAAAAACAGCACTCGTCCTAGGACTAACCCTGTGGAACTCCACTTGTCACAGGTGCCCACTCTGACACCTCATTATGTACCATGACTCGTTGTTGCCTCCCTGTCATGTATTCTCTGATCCACTGCAGTGCCTTTCCTGTTATGTGTGCCTGATCCTCTAGCTTTTGCAGTAACCTCTTGTGAGGAACTGTGTCGAAGGCATTCTTGCAGTCCAAAAAAATGCAGTTGAACCACCCCTCTCTCTCTCTTGTCATACTTCTGTTACCTTCTCATAAAACTCCAGTAGGTTTGTGGCACAGGATTTTCCTTCCCTGAAACCATGCTGGTTGTCAATTTTTTCACTTGTTTCTTTCCAGGTGCTCCACCATTCTCCTCCTGATGATCTTCTCCATGACTTTGCATACTATACACGTTAGTGATACAGGTCTGTAGCTTAATGCCTCCTGTCTGTCTCCATTTTTAAAAACTGGGACTACTTTTGCCATCTTCCATACCTCAGCTGGTTGCCCAGTTTCAATGGATGTGTTGAAGATCTTTGTTAATGGCACACACAGCATCTCTGCTCCCTCTCTTAGGACCCACGGAGAGATGTTGTCTGGTCCCACTGCCTTTGAGGTGTGAAGTTCGCATAGCAGCTTCTTCACCTGCTCCTTGGTTATGTGTACCTCATTCAGCACTTGTTGGTGTTCCCCCCTGTTCTGATTTCCTGGGGTCCTACTGGTTTCCGCTGTAAATACTTCTTTAAATCTCTTGTTGAGTTCCTCACATACCTCTCGGTCGTTTCTTGTGAACTCCCCATCACCCTTCCTCAGTCTGATTACCTGGTCCTTGACTGTTGTTTTTCTCCTGATGTGGCTATACAACAGCTTCGGGTCAGACTTGACTTTCGATGCTATATCATTTTCATATTGTCGCTTAGCCTCCCTTCTTATCTGTGCATATTCGTTTGTTGCTCTTCGGCTAATCTCTTTATTTTCCTGAGTTCTCTGTCTTCTGTACCTTTTCCATTCTCTAGTACACCTAGTTTTTGCCTCCCTACACCTTTGGGTGAACCAAGGACTCGTTCTGTTCTTCCCATTATTTCTGTTTCCCTTGGGAACAAAACCTTTCCTCTGCCTCCTTGCATTTTGTTATCACATAGTCCATCATTTCTTGTACTGGTTTTTCTGTCAGTTCCCTCTCCCACTAAATGTCTTGCAGAAAGTTCCTCATGCCTGAATAGTTCCCCCTTTTGTAGTTTGGTTTTTCCCATCCTATTCCTGCAACTCTCTCCACTTGGAGCTCAACTATGTAGTGAAAGCACAGAACCACGTGGTCACTAGCTCCTAGTGGCCTTTCATACATGATATCCTCGATGTCCGAACTACTCAAGGTGAAAACAAGGTCCAGTCTTGCTGGATCATCCTCACCTCTCTCTCTCTGAGATTTTCCAGAACCACATCCATTATCTTGGCTCTCCATGTTTCAGGACCCCCATGGGGCTCCAGGTTTTCCCAGTCAGTCTCTTTGTGATTGAAATCACCCATAACTAGTAACTTTACTTCCCCAATGTGTGCTCTTCTGGCCACCTGGGCTAGTGTGTCGACCATTGCTCTGTTGTCCTCATCGTATTCTTTTCTTGGCCTCCTGCAGTTCTGTGGTGGGTTGTACATTACTGCAATTATCACCTTATGTCCCTCAGATTGGAGTGTTCCAACTAAGTAGTCCCTTTCACCCGTGCTGTCCATTCCTTCCATTTTCACAAAACCCCACTGGTTTTTAATGAGCAGTGCAATTCCTCCTCCCCCTCTCCTCCCTCTGTCTTTCCTGAGGATTTGATATCCGGGTGGAAAGATTGCATCTGCTATCATTCTTGTGAGTTTTGTTTCTGTGAGTGCTATTATGTCTGGGGATGTCTCCTTGATTCTTTCGTGCCACTCCTCACACTTATTTGTCATACCATCTGCATTTGTATACCACACCTTCAACTTCTTTCCTAAGCCTGTGGTCTGGGGGTATATTGGGGTTGCAGAAGTGGGAGACCTGATAGGGAACTATGGGTGGTTGCTGTGGGGGTGGAGTTTGTAATGAAGTGGGTGGGGGCATTGGATATGGCATGGGTGTTTTGGTTTAGAATATTTGGTTGCACTGGGGTTGACCTTGTTGGGGGGCTTGTATAGGAAGTTGCAAGGGAAGCTGTATTTGATCTTCTTCCTGGGCCTGGGATCTCCTGTCTGTCTCTTCCATCCCCTCTCTTTCCTCCTTTCGCCTTTGTACCATTTCTCTCAGTTTCTGCCTTTCCTCTTGTGTTCTGTTGCGGTCGAGATACACCTTCCTGTATGCCGGCATGTCCTTTAATCTTGCTTTCTCCTGCAGGATCCTGTTCCAAGTCGATTCTGCCTTGAAAGTCACTTTCACTGGCCGGGTTCTTCTTCTTGCAAACCCCCCTATTCCCTGAAAATTTTCCAGCTGAGTCATGTCATCTTCTATTGCTTTTATGATGCTTTCAATTGCTTTTTCCCCCCTTGTTTTCTTTCTTCATATGTTTCCCCTTCAACTTCCTGAAGCCCATACATGAAGACTGACCTCTCTCTTTCATTCTCCCACTGCGTATCTTTATGTATCCACTCATTCAATTTAGTTACCTCCATTGCAGCTTTCTTTACTTCAGTTTCACTATCTATTGTACTTGGGCTAAGTGGCCTGTCGTCCCTTTCCCCTTTTCTGCTTTCCTGGGCTCTGTGTGGTCTGTTAGGGCCTCCACATATAGCTTAGCTCTTTCATTTATACAGTCCCTTGATAGAGCTTCTACATGCAGTATTGGGTTCTTTCCTTACAGTCCCTTATTTGGACTGAGGTAGCAGTCTCTGATGTCATTCCCAAAATGTTCTTTAGTTCTTTAGGCTGTTTCAGATTTTTCAGTTCCTCTTCTAATTTTCTGTATCCTAACCTCTGCTGCTATGATTGCATCTCTCACTTCTTGCTTACCATATCAATCCTCTCTTCCATTCTCATGCTAAGTTCATAAGTTTCTTTTCCCATTCTTGTTCCCTTTTTGTGAGCTCTGCTGCCCATCTTTTCAAATTTAACCTCCTGTCCCTTGGTTTCTTTTTCCCGCTCTCTGGCAACCCAATTTTTTTTATTTTGATTGCCTCAGAATGGAAACTCATTGTAATTCTGGTGTGCTAGGTTTGTAGTGTGTTTGTCCGAGTGTAGGAGGGGAAGGTAGAGGAGGAATTGTGGACAGTGGCTATATGGGAGAGGGGTGGGGAGAGGGATTTAGGGGGGAATATGTGGGTGAGAGGAGGGAGAAGCAAGGGGGAGAATGGGTGAGAGAGGGGGGGCAAGAGTGAGAGGTGGGGAGGAGGGGGTGAATGAGAGAGTGGGGGGATTAGGGGAAGGGTGAGAGGCTGTTGGGGAGGAAGGAGTGTATGTGTGAGTTGTATATGTGGGTGGGTGGGTGGGTGGGAGGATGGGAGGGTGGTGTGTGTGTTTTGTGTGTGTGTGTGTGTGTGTGTGTGTGTGTGTGGTGTGCGTGTGTGTGTGTGTGTTTGTGTTTGTGTGTGTGTGTGTGTATGGTGTGTGTGTTGTGTGTTGTTGTGTGTGTGTGTGTGTGTGTGTGTGTGTGTGTGGTGGTTTTTGTGTGGTGTGTGTGTGTGTGTGTGTGTTGTGGGAATTATGTGTGGGTTTATGGGTTTATTAAGTGTCTGAAAAGTAGGTGGAATTGTGCGTGGAGTGTTATGTGGGTCTCAGTGGTCCCTTTACGTGACAACAACCTCTTGTGACATGACCCCCATCCTCCTGTGACTTGACCCGCACCTACTTACAATTCTGCCATCTATGCTCTTCCTACCACCTAGGCTTATTTGTAACTTACTCGCCTTGTTCCATAGATTACCAATTGCTATTCCTTATTGAGTACTTGAGTGCCTATTCTTTATCGTGTAGGAGAGTTGGGAATGGTCACAATCAGCTTGGTGGTTAATTTTGGAAACCGAGACCAAATCCAAATCAACCATGCATAGGGTGAATGCATTACTTGCAATGCAGCTGTTGCAGCCCGTAGATTTTCCAGCTCGATGTGAGTCCTGGCGTAGATCCCACCTCAAATTTTTTCTCGTTATATATTGTACCCCGTTCACTGTATTTCTTTCACTGGTCACAAAGAATGTTTCACTTTACTATCTTTCTTGGGTGACATGTGGCAACGTCGCCTGAGCCCTGCCCGCTCTGGATGCGCCAACACGCTTTACTTTCTAGATCACTTACAATATTTTTGGCTCTCCCCACACTTATGTGGCTCAGACAGATTGTAAATCTCTTCAAGGAATTGTTCACTACCCAAACACACTTAGCAGCACTACGGTACACTTGGGTAGCCCTCAGAAACACTTACGATCGCGGAGCTCGGAAGGTGTGACTCGCGTACGCTGTGTCCCAACTGTGTGTGTGTGTGTGTGTACTCACCTATTTGTACTCACCTATTTGTGGTTACAGGGGTCGATTCATAGCTTCTGGCCCCGGGCCCCTTCACTGACTGCTACTTTGGTCCTCCCTCTCCCTGCTCCATTGAGCTTTATCATAGAAATATAAACACAAATGCAGTATAATGTGATCCTTTATTGACAAGTTTCACCACACAGTGGGCTTTTTCAAGTCACACACGGATCTACCTGGGGTTGGGGTACGAGGGTATTTATAGGCATGTTCAGAATGTTGAGGTCAGGTGGAGAATGCTGCATTGATGATCTCCGGGTGGGGTTATAGGTCTTGGGTAGCTTGGCAGGGTATTGGACAAGTTGTGAGTAGGCCTTCTGCAGTGTTCTATGTTCTTATGTGGGATAGCGGAAAGAAGAAGTTTCTTGGCGAGTGGTTCAGCTATGTTTTAGAAGCCCTTGTTCTGGTTGAAAATTTTTGGTTGTAGAGATGAGCGATGATTCCAACCAACAATTTCAACCAGAAACCAATGGCTTCTATAACATAGCTGAACCACTCGCCAAGAAACTTCTTCATTGCTATCCCACATAAGAACATAGAAAAACTGCAAAAAAGGCCTACTCACAACTTGTCCAATACCCCCGCCAAGCTACCCCAAGACTCTATAACCCCACCCGGTAGATCATCAGATGCAGCATTCTCCACCTGACCTCAACATTCTGAACATGCCTATAAATACCCTCGTACCTTCCAACCCCAGGTAGATCCGTGTGTGACTTGAAAAAGCCCACTGTGTGGGTGAAACGTTGTCAATAAAGGATCACATTATACTGCATTTGTGTTTATATTTCCATTGTGTCGGTATTTTATACCATTTATTTCCAGCTTTATCATACCTCGCCTTAAAACTATGTATGGTTCCCGCCTCCACTACTGCATGTGTGTGTGTGTGTGTGTGTGTGTGTGTGTGTGTGTGTGTGTGTGTGTGTGTGTGTGAGTGTGTGTTGTTGGGGGATGTGTAATATCGAGTTGACAATGTGGGTTGAGATAAATGTGTTATATGTTGTGAGTTGTATTACTCAATCAAGTGAAATTGAGGGTGAAATTGTGTGTTGCCTGTATTTTTTTTTCTTGTATTGGTGAAAATTTTAAGTGTTGTGGGTGACTTTCTGATGAAATAGTAAACTGGGAAAATTGTGAGCTATGAGTGAAAATTTGTATCTTTTTGTTGAATTGGGATCAGTGAATTGAAGATGAATAGTGTGGGACTTGTATCTTTTTTCTTTTTTTTTGTGTGTGTGTTGGTGAAAATTGTAAGTGTTGTGAGTGACTTTCTGATGAAATAGTAAAATGGGGAAAATTATGGATATTATTGAGACGAGTGAATCTTTTGTCATATTAACGAAATCTTAAATCGTAAATGTGTCAAATTGTGACTATTGAATTTATGGAAAGCGTTATAAGTTGTAAGTATTGGGGGTGATTTTCTGATGAATTAGTTAAAAATGGGGAAAATTGTGGGTTGTGAGTGAAATTGTGTGTTGTTGGAGATGATGGTGGAAGAGTAGAGGTGTTGGGAGATGGGTGGGTGGATGTGAAGAAATTGGGTGAGATGGGAAAGGAAAATGAAGAGGATTGTATTAGAATTTTATTGAAATATGGGGATTTTACTGAAGAATTAATTAAAAACTGGAAATTATGGGTTATGAGCGAAAATTGTGTTGGGTGAGGTGTTGGGAGATGGGTGGTTGGTGTGCAGAGGTGAGGTGTAGGGGGAGATATTTGTGCAGAAGACGTCTAGAGTGTGGGTTTTGTAGATAGTGGAAGTTGTGAATTGAAATCTTAATTCGTGACAAGTGAATATTTTGTCTTATTATGTAAAAAATTGTAGGTTGTTGTGGTTGAACTAGAGAAGAATGTGTAATGTTTCCCTGTGTTGTATTTGTTCTTATTAATGAAAAGATTGGAAAAATGAAATGAGTTGTTGTATTTGTTGTATATGAAATGTAGTGAATCTGGCATTGTGCCAGATAAGTGGAAAATGGCAAATGTGGTACCTATTTTCAAAGCAGGTGACAGATCCTTAGCTTCACGTTATAGACCAATTAGCCTAACCTCTATAGTGGGAAAAATTATGGAATCAATAACAATAACAACGGTTTTACAAAAGGGCATTCCTGCCTTACGAATTTATTGACTTTTTTCGCTAAGGTATTTGAGGAAGTAGACCATGGTAATGAATATGATATTGTGTATATAGACTTCAATAAGACTTTTGACAGAGTCCCACATCAGAGACTATTGAGGAAAATTAAGGCACAAAGAATAGAGGAATTTTTTTTTCCTGGATAGAGGCATGGCTGACAAATAGGCTGCAGAGAGTTTGCATAAAAGGGGAGAAATTAGAGTGGGGAAGCATCACGAGAGGTGTTCCACAGGGGTCAGTGTTGGGCCCCTTGTTGTTCACAATCTACATAAACGACATCAATGAGGGAATAAGCAGCAACATAAGCAAGTTTGCTGATGACACCAAAGTAGGCCGTCGAATTCATGCTGACGAGAGGACATTTGAGCACTCCAGAAAGATCTGAATAGACTGATACAGTGGTTGGAGAAGTGGCAGGTGCAGTTTGATATAGACAAATGCAAAGTTCTAAACATTGGACAGGAAACTAACCATGCCACATATAAACTAAATAATATAGACCTTAATATCACTGACTGTAAAAAGGATTTGGGAGTTTTGGTTAGCAGTAATCTAAAACCAAGACAACAGTGCATAAGTGTTCACAACAAAGCGAACAAAATCCTTGGCTTCATAACAAGAAGCATTAATGATAGGATTCCTCAGGTTGTTCTTCAATTTTATATATCCTTGGTTAGGCCTCATCTAGAATATGCTGCACAGTTTTGGTCACCGTATTACAAAATGGATAAAACGCACTGGAAAACGTACATAGGAGGATGACAAAGTTTATCCCATGCATCAAAAATCTTCCTTATGAGGACAGACTGAGAGCCCTGAATCTGCACTCTCTAGAAACTCGTAGAATTATGGGAGATATAATTGAGGAATAAATAAGGGGGATGAAAAAAAGCATACTAAAATCTAGCATAGACAGGACTCGCAGCAATAGGTTTAAGTTTGGAAAAATTCAGATTCGGGAAGGAATATAGGAAAGCACTGGTTTGGTAATAGAGTTGTGGACGAGTGGAACAAACTCCTGAGCACGTATAGAGGAAAAAACATTAAAATAGTTTTAAAAATAGTTTAAAAAAATACATGAGTGGGTGCAGGTGGGTGTGAGTTGGACCTGACTAGCTTGTGATACTAGGTCAGATGCCGTGTTCCTTCCTAAGGTAAATGTGATCTGGCCTGACTAGGTTGGGGCATTGTCTTAAGCTGGTAGGAGACTTGGACCTGCCTCGCTTCGGCCTGTGGGCCTGCTGCAGTGTTCCTTCTTTCTTATGTTCTTGTGTTCTTAGTTCATGTTCAGTAGAAATGAAATATCTCCTTCCATTGATTATTTTTGACTGCGATTTCCAAACCCTTGGTGGATTTTTCGGTCATGTCGCAACTTTCTTAGTCCAAAGAGAAGATTATGTCTAGTTTTAATCAGGCATTCGTTGACATACGCATCAGTTTTCATGGATATAGATGTTGTTAATAGATCATTTCTTCATGAGTTAGAGTTGAACTTACGTATCACCGATTTTCCCTTTTTCCCATTTTGATATTCTTCGCTTTACACTCCTTTGTGTCATAACTTGGTATGTTGAGATGAAGATGATCTTGGATAAGTTGTAAGGTAGTTTGTTTGCATGTTTCCTGGGTTATAGTTGCTGGGAGAAGTTTGCAATTTACTACAACTGAATGAGATGTTGTTGGGGGAAGTATTTCGTGGGAAATTGTTAATAACATCGGTAACTTGTAAGTCCACTCTTGCTCTTTCTTTCTTGACGTTGATATTTAGTTGGGTAACTTGATCTTTTATGTGGTTGATGGTGTCCTCAGACTAGGTGTGGGCATTGTTTAGTTATTCCAGTACTTTTAATATGTGTGCCAGAGTTGTGATCTTGCCGAGGTATTGTGTGTTGGGCAAGACAAAACAAGACAAGAAAGTTTAGGAAAGACCCATTGGGCTGAGTAGGGAAGACGGGACAGGTAAAGAATTGCATTGGACAGGAGTGTCTACAGTCGTAGAGAAAGTGCCAGGGCTCAACCCAGCAGCTAGGCGCACGAGGGACAGAATGGAGAAACAGAGGAGCAGGCCTGTTGCAGCGGTCTGTGGTGGTTGGAGGTCTTGAGTCTTGGAAGGTGGCAGCTGGCTAGATCGTGATTAAGGAGGCAGGTTTTTAGAGGAGCCATTTTCAAATTTTTTGAAGCTGCTCCTAGAGAGGTGTAAAGTTTTGTGGGAAGTGGATTCGTTGGGGAAACTCCAATGGAGCTGGCAGTGACAGTGAGTCAGCAAAGGGAAAAGTGATGTGTGTTGGTGGTGTATCAACAGGTTGGGAGACTTTGGGGGATGGTGGTTGAGGCAGAATAAACAGCATTTTCAGTGGTGGAATGATTATAGAAAATTCAGGAACAGTTGCTTGGGGGAACGAGACAGGTCTGCAGGTGCAGTGAAGTTCACAACGTTGGGAAGAATCTTAAGGATATGGCGAAGGTGTGGAATCTGGGAAATGGAAGGCAGGCATGTTGTTCAGAGGGAATGGTTAGTTTTAAAGGTGGTGCTAAAAGTGCTAGGATTGCTGCTTTGCAAGGTGTACATACACCCTGCAGTACAGCACCTTGGAAAGGAGCACTGTTAGTGAGTGGAGAGAGGGAGTTGCTGGCGAAGGTATCTGAAGACACAGACCGAGTTTAGTCGGTCCTGAGAACGTGGTTTTTGCGCGTGTCCTCCTGCTTCCCCAGCGCAAACTGGGTTCTCATTCTCTATTTCTGACAATCACAAGCCTTTCCTGAGTCGCTCCAGCTAAAGGAGATGGCGTCTCCTTGCTTCCCATTGGTCAAGAGAGCAAAATGTAAACACTTCTAGCTTGGCATCGCCCAGACTCATGTTTTTCGTCAAGTGCTCCTCATATACTCTTGCAGTTCACCCTCTATAATGTCGGTAAGTACTGATTTTTGTGTCTAGTGCATAAATGAAAAGTTTAGCTATATTTTGATAAAATTTAATATAATATATATATATATATATATTATATATTTATATTAAATAATATATAAATATATATATTATATATAAAAATATATTATTAAAAAGACGTTTGTTGAAGCAAATAAGAGTGCACCATGCAAATAAAAAAAGTGCAACAAAAGAGGACCAAGTACACTCGGTCCTGCCTGATTAGGTGATGTTTTCAAGTTTCAGTATATAAATATTTCCATAAAATTTGGTAGTGTATATATGAATTCAGTAATGATCTGTGTGTGTACAGAAACGTTTTATTGTCCTTCCAATCAATCAGAAATTGTTTATGGGGAGTCCTCCAATGATAAGTCAAAATTTGTCTGTGTTTTGGGACGAGATGACTAGATCAAGTCCCAAATTTACCTGGAATTGTGGACAGTGTGATGAATACTTGCCACAATTTTTTAAAAAAAAAAATTTTTTTTTTTTTTTTTTTTTTTTTTGTCTGCTACTTCTGGCCACTAAATAGAGCCGAAACACCAAGCGTCAAAGACCTGGAGTGGATCATGTCGGAGGATCTCATCTTCAAGGGACCATAACATTGTATCAAATCGCATATCTCGAAAAATGACAGATGATAATGAAACCATCAAAACTAGGGAGGCCAAGCCCAAGATGACACCCTTCAGGTCACTGTTCTATCTAGGCTGGAATATGCTGCACACTAACACCCTTTCAAGCAGGTGTAATGCCGACCTAGAAAATGTACAGAGAACTTTCACGGCGCGCATAACGAGATTAAACACCTCAATTACTGGAGCGCTTGAGTCCTAACCTGTATTCCCCTGGAACGCAGGAGGGAGAGATACATGATTATATACACCTGGAAAATCCTAGAGGGACTAGTAACCGAACTTGCAACACGAAAATCACTCACTACGAAAGCAAAAGACTTTGGCAGACGATGCACCATCCCCCCAATGAAAAGCAGGGGTGTCAATAGCACGTTAAGAGCCCATTACAATAAGTGTCAGGGGCCCGAGACTGTTCCAACTGCCTCCCAGCACACATAAGGGGGATTACCAACAGACCCCTGGGCAGTCATCAAGCTGGCACTGGACAAGCACCAAAGTCAGTTCCGATCAGCCGGGCTGTGGCTCGTACGTTGGTTTGCGTGCAGGCCAGCAGCAACAGCCAGGTTGATCAGGCTCTGAATCCACCTGGAGGCCTGGTCACAGACGGGCCGGCGGGGGGCTGTTGACCCCCGGACCACTCTCCAGGTATACCCAGGTAAACTGTGTTAGTGTCAGCTTCTACTAGCCTGCTGTGTCAGCGTAAAGCAGCTTACTTGCCCGCTGTGTCAGCGTAAGGAAGCTCTTGTCAGCGGTGTCCAGTCTAAGCACTAATTGTCGGCTGTGTAATGAGCCACTTGTCTGCGTGTCTGTGTAAGCACGCCAACTTGTCCTGTTGTGTCAGTGTAAAATGCAGCGCTTTGTCTGCCTGTTTCAGTGTAGGAAAGCAACCAGTCTGCTTGTTGAAGTCTAAGGAAGCTACGTGTAAATAAGTTATGTGTCTGCTGTGTCAATGTAAGGATAGCAACTTTCCTGCTGTATCAGTAGGAGGGACTGTGTCAAATAAGTAAGCTTCGTGTCTGCTGCTTCAGCTAAAAAGCAACTGTCTGCTATGTCATTGTAAGGGGGCCAGTGTGTCTGTTTGTGGTCCTTGTGTAAGGACGCAACATGACTCACTGTCATTGTAAGAAAGCAACTGTCCTGCTTTCATGTGTAAATGCAATCTGTGCTGCTGTTTAAGTGTAAGGAACCTACTTTAAGGAAGTTACTTGTCTAATGTGACAGTGAAATGAAGCTACTTATCTGCTGGTCAGTGTAAGGAAGCTACTCGTCTGCTGTTCCCGTGTAAGGAAGCACTTATCTGCTGTGTCATGAAGGAAGGCTTACTTATCTGCTGTTGTCGCGTATAAAGGAAGCTTCTGTCTGCGGTGGTCAATGTGTAAAAGTTACTTGTCTCCTGTGCTAGTAAGAGGAGCAACCTTGGCTGCTGTGTCAATGAAAAAGCAAGTGTTGCTGGGTAAGTGCAAGAGACTAATTATCTCTGTTAGTGGAAGCAAACTTGTCCCTTTTTCCAACGAAAGAAGCTACTTGTCTGAAGTGTCAGAGTAAGGAGCAACTGTTCTGCCAGTGTCAAGTGTAAGGAGCTACTTCTGTGCTGTGTCAGTGTAAGGTTTGCTATTGTCTGCTGTGTCAGTGTATAGGCACTACTTGTCTGCTAGTCAGTGTAAGACCTGTGTGCCAGTGTCAGTGTAAAGGAAGCTGCTTATCTGTTGTGTCATGGTATAGAGCTACGTGTTTACTGTGTCATTGTCAGGCTTGTACTTGCCTCCAGTTCAGCCATAAGCACTACTGGTCTGCTGGTCAGTGTAATGCAGCTACTTGGGTCTGCTGTGTAAGAGTAATGGAGCCACTCGTCTGCTGTGTCTTGAGTAAAGATGCTACATGTCTTGCTGTGTTCAGTGGTAGGAAAGCAACTTGTCTGCTGTTGAAGTGTAAGGAAGCGACGTGTAAGTAAGTTGCTTTCTGCTGTGTCAGTGTAAAGAAGCAACTTTTCTGCTGTTCCAGAAGAGGGACGCAACTGTTTTCCCCGCATCTGTCCAGAGTAAGGCACTACTTTCTGCCTGTGTCAGTGTAAGGCAGCTACTTGTCTGCATGTCAGTGTTGGCAGCTACTTATGTGCTGTGTCAGTGTAAGGAACCATAATGTCTGCTGTGTCAGTGTAAGAATAGCAACATGTTCTGCTGTGCAGTAGGAGGAGCAACTTGTCAGCTGTGTCATTGCCGGATGCGACTTGCCTGCTTTGTCCGGAGTAAGGAACTACGTGTCTTCTGTTACAGAGTAACAGGGCTACATCTCTGCTCTTGTGTAAAGGCAGCTCTAGTCTGCTGTGTCAGGTAAAAAGCCGCTACTTGTCTGTTGTGTTAGTGTAAAAGGAGCTACCTCGGGTGCTGTGTCAGTGTAGGTAGCTACTTATTCTGCTGTGTCAGTGTAAGACAGCTACTTGTTGCTGTGTCCAGTGAAAGAAATCTGCATATCGTTGTGCCAGTGGTATAAGAGCTACCTTGTCTACTGGTCAGTGTCAGGTTTCTACTTGCCTGCTGTGTCAGCGTGAGGCTGGTACTTGTCACCTGTGTCAGGTAAGGCAGCTACTTGTCTGCTGTGTCAGTGTAATTGAGCCACTTGTCTGCTGTGTCTGTTTTAGACGCAACTTGTGATGATGGTTTGAAAAACCGACAAGTTGAAGATTAGAACACTTATGCAACAGATGGGGAAATTGTTATTTAGAAATCGTTTCGCCACACGTATGCTTCATCTGTCCTCAATACAAAGTAAGAAAGGTGTAAGGAGAGGAGGAGTTTGAGGTAATCAGTCCCTCAGCTGAGCCGATGTGTTCAGTCCCATCAATCTTGTAGAATGGTACTGCATAGGGGCCGAAGACGTGGCTTATATACTGTAGTCAGGTGAGGCGAAGCATGAGGAGGCGGGGTCATAGTAAAGTACCATCCACTAGTCGAAGTAGGACCTTCGGCCAAAGGTTGGGATAGTGTTGAAGAATTCCGTTATAAAAAGATCCTATGATGCTGCATAAGTGTCGTAGCCCTTCAACTTGACAGTTTTTTCAAACATCATCTCCTCTGTCAGACACTGCAGCATCATGGGGGGAGTTGTTACAAAGATTCTTCTACACTTGTCCAACCTTTTGGAACGAAGACCTACGTCGACTAGTGGATGGTACCACTATGACCCCACCTCCCTCCTGCTTCGCGTCCTGAACTACAGTAATATAAGCCACGTCTTCGGCACTATGGTGTACATTCAACAAAATAGATGGACTGAACACAGTCGACTCCCAGGCGAGGGACTGGATTACCTCAAAAATCCTCGCTCTCCTTACACCTTTCTGCTTTTTTGTAGGGACTGAGGAAGCCACTTTTTGACGAACGTTTTCCTGAATAAAGATTCCCAAATGTGTCATAAGAACATAAGAAAGAATAACCCTGCAACTGCCTAACCTGTCCCATCAAGCAGTCCATGTCCCCCGGGTTAGACCAATGAGCCCCCCCTGGATTAGCCCAATGACCACCCAGTCAGGTCATTTCCACTCAAGAAGGAGAACGCACCAACCCCAGCTGACAAGCTAGTCAGGTCCAACTCACAACCCACCCACACCCACTCCATGTCTTTATCTATCCTATTTTAAAACTACACAACGTTTAGCCTCAATAAACTGGTAACTAGGGTTTGTTTCCTCCATCCACACTCTATTACCAAACCAGTGCTTTCCTATATCCTTCCTGAATCTGGAATTTTTCCAACTTCAAACCATTGGCTGCGGTCCTGTCATGGCTGGAAATTTTCAGCAACGCTAATTTACATCCCCTTTATTGATCACCTGTTTTCCATTTATACACCTCGATCATAATCCTCCCTACTTCTACGCCCTTTCGAGAGAGTGGCAGATTCAGGGCCCCCATTCTATCCTCATAGGGAAGATTTCTGATACATGGGATCATCTTTGACATCCTCCTCTGCACGTTTCAGAGCATTTATATCCATTCTGTAATATTGACCAGAACTGAGCAGCATAGCCGAAAAGATGCCTACCAGGGCATATAGAGTTGAAGAACACACCTGAGGTCTTCTATTATTTATACTTCTAGATATGAAGCCAAAAATTCCTGTTAGCTTTAATTGTGAACACGAATGCACTGTTGCTTGGTTTTAGATTACTGCTAACCAGAACGCGTAAAATCCTTTTCACAACAGTAGTATTAAGATCTACATTGTGCCCGGCTCTTCGGTGATCGCTACTAGGTCACTCATTCTGCTCCCGGTTTTTCTGGTGTTTTCACGGTCGCTCCTTATACGGGCGAGAACTTTAATTTGTGTCATCAATTCCTATACGAAATACATCCCTCTCGCGCCTGGAAACCAATCTTGGGCGGAAAACATTATAATACTGATAAAAAAAGGAGAAATTATGTGCTCTTCCTAGCAGAGTTTACTGCCAAGAGGGGACATAGGCCTTCCCGTTGGAAAAATAATATTATTGAACTGTGTGTCAAGAGGAAAGAAAGTCTTCCCTGAAAAGCAATTATTTATTTTATTTATTTATTTTATTTTTGAAAAAATTTGTGCACACATACAGAGGTACCAAAAATAACAGAAAAGAGCAGAAATCCCATAGCCACTTATACGATGCATAGCATACGGGCTGGCTTAAAATTAACTTAAGATGAACTAATCAAGCTGACAGCGTGAAAAAACTTTAATGTAAACAGATTACTATAAGCACAAGTGAGTATTATTACAAAGGACAGGTCATATGGTGTATCCATTGTTGTACATTCAGTAGAATGGAGTATTCGTTAGGTATGTATTTAAAAAATTAAAAAAGTAAGTGGTTTTAGGTTAACTTATGTGATGTAATTGTGAGAAACATTTCAGATATACAATTTATAAGGTTCAGTTATTCTGTATGTATTTGGTTTTGGTGAGTAAAAGTGATCTTTGAGAAGAGACTTGAAATGTATAAATCAGTAGGTTTCTTTTATAGTTACAGTAATGAGTTCCAGATTTTAGGGCCTTTTATGTGCATTGAGTTTTTGCATAGTGTGAGATGGACACGAGGAACATCAAAGAGTGATCTGTGCCGGGGTTTTTGGTCATGTGTTCTGTTGAGTGCAAGGAATGTGTGAGGGGAGGGTGGTATACAGTGTTTAAGTGGTTCTATGTAGTAATAGGTGCAGGAATAAGTATGAATTTTTGTATGTGATTAGGGTAGTGTATGGAATAGTGGGGAGTGTGCTGCCGATAGGGAGAATTGGGGTATCAGTCTAACGCAGCCTTTTGTTGGGGAATTATGGCGGAGATGGTTACTTGTTGTTGTGCCCCATGCACAAATTCCATAGGTGAGAGAGGGGTAAATAAGTGAGTGATATAGGGCCAGGAGGGCTGACTGTGAGCAGAGTTACCGTAGCGTCGTGAGTATGCAACAGTCGTGGAAATTTTCTTAGAAATTTGTTTGGTTTATGGGTATGAATTGTGGAGCTATTTTCTTGGTGGATCCAAGTATGTTCCCTCGGTTAGCTTTGTGGATAGTGACCGTTTATCATTATGTAAGCGGACATTCTGTAGCTCTGTTACCCAACTGAATGAAGGTAGGTTTGGTCAATGTTAGTGTAATTTTGTTAGTCCCATCCAGGTAGAGAGTTCTGTAATTCTGTATTTACAGTATTGGCTAGCGTGACTGGCTCGGGTGGAGAAGACGTATGTAGTGGTCTCTGCAAATAGTGTTGGGTTTGAGTAATTGCGAAGCATTTGGTAGGTCATTTATTATAGAGAAAGAAAGGGCCAAGGACCACTTCCCTGTGGGACTCCAACTGGTATGTGGTTGTGCAGAAGAGGTTTTGCCCCATTTGCATACACATATTGGTTCTGTGGCGGAGGTATGACTGAGGTAGTGAGGAGTGCCCCTCTTATACCATAGTGGTGACAATTTTTACGTGAGCATGTCATGGTTTATCTGGTATCAAAAGCTTTACGGAATCAATGAAGAGCCCCATGGGACTTCTTTTTTCTCTATTGCAGTGTATATATGTGCTAGCATGTGTATAATATCATCAGTAGTATTTTTTTTGGCCTGAATCCAAAATTGGCAGGGGTTGAAGTATGTTTTTGGAGATAAGTAGGAGTAAGATTCGTTTTATGAATTTAATGTTCGAAGGATTTGTGAGAGAGGGTGTAAGGTGGATTTTGGCCTATAGTTATTCAACTCTGTTTGGTCTCCTCCTTTTGGGGATCGGGGTGACCCTTGCTTTTGAGTACTGTGGGGAGGTGGAGGATTCAGGGATTTGTTAAAGAGTGTTTCAATAGATTGGTGATAGCACTTGTGACCACTTTTGTTTGTATAATAAAGGTGTAAAGGTATTTAAAGCTCCTGCCTTGTTTTTAGCGTTTGATTAAGAAGGGAGACGTCGTATGGTTAGACGGAGCAAGGAACAGTGTGTTCGGGTAGTTGCCAGTGAGGTATCATTGGTGGGGTAGCTGAGGCGTGGGATTTTATTGGCAAGGTTTTGTCCTCTAGTGGAGAAATGTCATTGAGTCTGTTTGCTGTTTCTGTTGGTGGAGTTGGGGGTTTCATCTGATTTTGCTAATTTATTTCGCGATTTCGTGATATCTTTTTTGTGCCTAAATTTCTGGATAGGGTTTTTCCAGTCTTTTTTTATCGACCTCCGTAAGTTGGATTGTTTTAATCTGTTCTCATAATACAATTTTTTTTGCCCTTCTTATCAGGCGGTTTTAGGAGTGACGAGTAACGTTTGTTTGGTCTCTGGTTATGTGACCCTTTCTGTACGTTTCTTTTGGTGTGTTGTTAGTTATGGATTTTGAGATGCTGGGTGTTAACCAGGGACTGTTCAGTCTCTTAGCATGTCATCTGTTAGTGTTTTAGGGCATTGCTTGTATAGAGGTATTGGGTCTTTTTTTAGACAAATTATTAAGTTACATTCGTCAATATCTGTATAGATTTTCTAGCTCAGTGTGCCAGTCAATGTGTTGCTACTGCTGTTGTGAAGTTATTAATGCCTGCTCATTGTGAAGGCTGAAGGTGACTTTAGTATGGGTCTTGGGTAAATTTACCAAGATTTGTTAGAGAAAACTATGGTAATGGTCTGTGGTATTAGCTGTAATTATGCCTGATTTTAAAGGGGAAATGGTGTTGTCCAATGTGGTCAAGTGGGACACACGAGTCCTCTGTAACTCTTGTAGTTTGTTACTGTTGTGTAGCAACATACAGTTACTCATTGTGTTTGTAAATTCAGAACGTGTGGGTCCCTGGTACTTGGCAGAGATTTATATGGAAGTCACCGGAGAGTAGTAAGTGAATCTTTGTTCATGCGTGCATCAGTTATCATACTTCCTAGGTTTTGACTAAATTGGCTTAAATGTTTGTCTGTGGAACACTGTAAATGTTTATCAAGGTGAGAGGTTTTTGTAGGTATTTGGATTTTGAATTTGGCTATTTATATTCCCCATGGTCATCCCTTGTACAAGTATTAGTGATTAATTTCTAGTTGGTCTGAGTAGTATATGGCTGTGCCACCCCCTGTTGGTCCCCCCCCCCCACCCCCCCCTGGCCCTACAGTTGTGGATGGCTGTGTAACCAGGAATGGCATAGACATCTGTTACTATCCAGGCTTTAGCCAGGTTTTCAGTTAGTGTAAGGATGGACATATGGCATGTAAGGAATTTTGAGTAATGCAATGAGGTCAACGTAATGCTTGCTTAACGATCTGATATGGTATTAAAGATAGTTATGTTGTTGTTGGCACTGAGAAGTGCCTTTGATTGTTTCTGCTGTGTTTAAAAAAAGTAATTACAGTAACTGTATGAATCATTTAAGTCCATTAAATAAGAGGTTGGTATAGGAGTCAATGCTAGTAATCATAAGATTTGTAGTGAATTCTTTAGTAGAATTAAGTATAAACAAAGTACATAGTCTAAGCAAAAAATTAGCACCTGAATTAGTTAACAAATGTAAAAAAATGAGCTAAGTAGTTTTGGAATATAATGAAAAGTGTGAACTTATCCTACGTGATCACTGAGATAGCACCTTGGGAAGGGAGAAGAAATGAAGTATCTTGGGAGGGGGATAGGAGAGGAGAGAACTGTATCGATGGAAAGATAACTTCCACACCCAAAGGAGATAGTAAGTATAGTCACAGTGACTGAAAGATAAATTTTTGGGAAGGAGAATGAAGGAGGGTTAAAGGAGATTTGAAACTTGGGGGAAGATTTGGAGTTTTGGAGAAGTAAGGGCCAATGGAAGGTGTAGTAGTGCGTGTTTATGTAGACATAGATACATTCGAACGAGAAGAAGACTCAACGGCAGGTTTGAGGTGTCAGGCAGGGACCTCGGAGGCCTGGGTTTGCAAAAGAGTTAGAAAGGGATGTATATGCGTAAGCTGTGACCACAGTGAGACTGGTGGAGTAGGACCACCGAGGTTGGAGGCGGTAAGTAACCAGAATACGAAAATCTGGAAAGTTCTCCTTGGTGGTGAGATAAGACTGTCCATGGTGTCAGTGAATCCCTCTTTCTCTGAGACAAACATTTCCTTGTTCAAATTGAGACAAAGGGAGGTAGGCTGCAAGAAGTACTGGCACCAATAACTGGCTTCGCCATGGACCTGGTATATTTCACTGAATGCCAAAACGCTAGCAATTTCTATACTGTTATGGGTAGGGAACACCTCGTGGACTCGTAATCAGGTCCCCTATATAACCGTGAAACAGAAGCTCAGGGCAGTCAAAAGTAAGCAAACTAAATGCAGGGGTAACGGCTCTATCCGTAGGCAGGTAGAACATTAGGTTCACTTTGTGATTTGTGAGTCTTGGAGCACCTGCTGTTCCAGAATGTCGTTACCAATGCCTGAAATTATCCTGAGGCAATGGTAATGAGTAGAAGAGGTTATACCATTACAAGAATTGTGAGAACGGTGTTTTTTGAGCTGTTACAGTAAATAGCCTAATGGGGATAAGGAGAGAAAGATCATGAACTTTGTCTAGCAGGTTTCTCACGTGACGATTTGTGGACCACTCGTGAGAGCATGAACGTTATATTTTGACTAACATGACGCAGGAGCGCCCCCTTGCTGATACTATGATCAAGAGAGTAAGTCTGAGGAAATGTCGGCTCTAGAGGATATCTTAGTCCAATGTGTACTGTGAATCTGCAGATCTAAAGAAGTGATTGTCGTGTTTTGGTCTTTTCTGAGTAGACTAAGAGTAATTCGAAGGCAGCGTCATCAGGGAAAGTCATGGTTGTTTTGAATGAAAAATTGCTGCAGATGGAACCCATGCCCATCCCCCACCCACTGCCGTAAATCAAGCAATCTGGATAGCAACGTCACATCTACAAAGCCCACCTCGGCGGAGAAAGGGGCAGAGGGTGGTCAGAAATCCCAACCCACAAACCTTACCCTTCATCGGCCATCCACCTGGAATTTGACATTCATCCTCCGAGAAGACCCATCATTGGAAGACCCCTGAAGCCTCCCCCAGTAGACCGGAGAAGGACTGGACCTCCAGACAGTCCAGATTCCAAGGGCAAGCGGTCACGACCACGAAGGGCGTCAAAGGATTGGGAAGTTCACCTGCAGCCAGTTTTCCCAAGTCTAGAATCCTACGGATGCTAAGGAGAAAACAAAAAAGGAAAGGGGTGGAATGGGGTGAGGAGCAGTAATGGGAAGGGAGGATGGGGGAGGAATGAGACAGGGAAGGGGATATGGGACAGGGGGGGGTGGGAAGGGAAAGTACTATGGGGGTAATTAGGTTTTGATCAGAGAAGAAGACCGAAGGGTCCAATTACTTAGACCAAAGCCTCTTCACCACTATAAGGAGCCTCCCCTGAAAGATGAGGACGTAGTGCAGGATCATGGAGAAGCAGGGGTGGAAGAGGACAAAAGAGGAGAGCCTAGAAAGGGCTGTGAGTAGTGGCTAAGAGAAGAAAATTTATCAAAGTTTGTTTTAATAATCCGTTGCTGATAAAAAGTCAGAGAGGGAATCTGTGTCAAGGTGGGGCTGTCAGCAAAGATGAAAGATAAAGTAAGAGCAGTGACGATGTGGAGGAAAAATTCTACTTGCTCGTTGATAGAAAAGACAGTCCAATAGAATGTGGGAAATTAAAATTGGAATCAGACAATTCTCATGAGTGAACATGGCACCTCTCCTTGAAACGCTAATGAGTGAGACGAGTGTGTCTGATGCAAAGATGGGAGAGTTGTTGTCTCCCAACCCCAGCAACGATGATAAGAAGGTCTGAAACCTTAAATTGGTTACACAGTATGCATCGTGTTGTCTACATTCCTGGAGAGGGTTTCGGGGTCAATGCTTCCGCGGCCTGGTCTGTGACCATGCCTCATGGTGATCAGGGCATGATCAACCAACCTGTTACTGTTAGTCCGCCCGCAACTCCTGACGTATGAACCAAGCCCTGTGGTCCAGTACCTTCTTGAAGACAGCCAGGGGTTTTTAAAGGTAATCCCCCCTTATGTATGCTGGGAGGCAGTTAAAACAGTCGTGGGCACCTCACCTTATTTGTTGTCGCTCAGTGTACTCCGTGGCACCCCTGCTTCACATGGGGGGATGTTGCATCTCTGCCGAGTCTTTTTGCTTTCATAGAGAATGATTTTCGTGTGCAGATTGGTACTAATCCTTCAAGGATTTCCAACTGTATATAACCATGTATCTCTCCCGCCTGTATTCTAGGGAGATACAGGTGAGGAATTTTCAACGTATCCCTGTAATAGAAGGTGTTTTATCGCTGTTACTGTGCGTTGAAGGTTCTCTGTAACATTTTCTATTTAGGTCATAATTTCACCCCTGCCTTGAAGGTGCAGTTTTAGTGTGCAGCATAAGTTCAGCTAAGAACAAGCGACGTGAAGAGTGTCCCATCATGGGCTTGGCATTCATAGTTCTGAGGTTCTCATTATCCATAAAATCATTTTTCCTGGGCATAAAATTATACAGCGTTGTGGTCCTTTGAAAGTGAGATCGTCTGACATTATCACTCCAAGTCCTTTTACATTAGTTTTTCGTTTCAATTGTGTGGTTAAATTTTGTTTTATACTCGATATGTTTTTAATTTCCCTCATGTTTTCCATATCGGTGGATTTGAAATTTCTCATCATTGTACTTCGTTTGTTTTCTGCAGCTCATTTAAATGAGTTATGCCGACTTGGAGTCTTGCAGTGTCTTCATGGAAAACACTGTCGATCAAATTCGGGGTGTCATCTGCAAAGGAAACACAGTGTTGTGTGCTCATATCCCTGTTTATGTCAGATATGAGGATGATGAACAAGATGGACGAGTACTGTGCCTTGTGGAATAGCTTTCAACTGACCACCTCTGTCTTTTACTCAATTTAAGTTATAGATCCATCCTAGCAACTTTCCTCTTAGTCTTTTATCACGCATTTTGGTGCTATTCTTCATGTCACTACTTCAAAGGCTTTTGTATACTACATTCATTTTGGTTTGTCTTCTATAGATCAAGACCTTGTCATAGTGGTCCAGGAATTGAGACACGCAGGAGCGACCTGCTTAAACCCATGTTGCCCTGGGTTTTCTGTACTGATGAGTATCCTGATGGTGACGATCTTGCTTCTTAAACGCATTTCAAAGATTTATTTGATAAGGATGTTTATTGGTCTTGTAATTCATTGCTATTGCTTTACTGACCCCTTTTGAAACACTCGGGCTATATCTGTTGTTTTAAACAGCTGTGGCACCGTCCCTAAATCCATGCTTCCTCTCCATAGATGTTAAAAGCACATGATAGGGGCTTCTGGGCAGTTCTGGATGAACACGAGTTTCATGAGTCTGGGCCGGGGCGGTGCATGGCTTATTCATGTACTGTACTTTCGTAAGACTAATAGCAGATCAGTTTTGAGTCTACCATTCTGTGTCCCTCTCATATAAAAATTATTCTGGTGATTTGCTTTAGTTCGGTGTTGGCTATTCTCTGGACCATGCCGCCCTACATATTACCGGGAGAGATACTGGCCCTCTTTTACTTCTCTGTATTCTTTGCCTTCGCCTGTGTAGGGAGCACCTTTCTCTTTCTATTTGCAGCTTCTCTTTCTTTTCCTTAAAGAATATGCCTTGAGGTATACCTCGAGAGTCACAGAGTCAATTTGTTTCTAGTCATTGGGTAGGGATCCAGTGCTTAGGCTATTCGTTCAGTTTATATCAGTTAGGAACCGTGTGTACTTGGTCTCACTTTAGTTTTTGTTAATGAAAGTTTAATGTTAGTGAAAGCTTCCCTCCATGACAGACGCATTTTTGTTGATCTTGGACACCGTGCATACATGCTGAGTATTGTTTTTGATATGTGTAACATTTCGTAGGCAGATCACATTGTTAGGGAAGATGAGGTCCTTTTATTCTCCAGTCTTGTTTTGGCTCTTATTTGGGGGTTTAAGGTGAATTTGATGAAGAGTTTTAAAAAGCTCGTGTGTGTGGTGTTCCATCTGAGCTGCCTCCTGGAGTTAATCGTTGCTACAGCATTATTTGCTGCATTCGTCCATTTTTAGGTGCCTTAGGTTGAAATCCCCCGGAGCAAGTAGTTTGGGGGCAGAGACTGGAAGGTTTTTTCCAGACAGGGATCAATTACAAAAGCTGTCTTGAATTGTTGGGAAGATGCATCGAAGAGGATTGTATTCAACCACAAGACCAGGTTCTTCGAGGTTTACGACCAAAATTCATCTAAATCATTTGAGGCATTTGAGTAGTCCGAACATATCAGTACTCTGACGTACAGCCCCCTCCCTCCATCCCCGCCGTATGGCCTGTTCCTCTGTGGCATCTGTAAGGTTATAACAAGGGTCATAAATTTCTTTGTCAAGGTGATCCTTTATGTGTGGTCCTCTGTAAACCGCGAACATTGTGTTTGACTCTGTAAGCAGTTCAGGATGAAAGATTGTTTTGGTTCGTGCTGGCTTTAGACCTGTATAATTGTAAAGATGATGTAAGTCATATTTGTGGTAATTGGTATGGGGGGGATTCCATTCCTTCCGGCACTAATATCTGTTGTTTTGGAGTGGAGGCTAGTGACGTGGATTCCACTGGCAGAAATATCGTAGTTCATGCACGATTTCGTTCATTTCCTGCCAAGCTTTTTTTCAATCCTGAGAAAAAAAAAAAACGCTCACTTGCAGTATCTTGGCTACCCCAGTTTTCTCAAGGCTGGATTTTATGTATCTTCTTGTACGCTTTAGGTGGTGCATGACCAATAAAGTTATAGTCTGTCTACCATGAACTGATGAATGACACATTTTAGGGTTGGAAAAGGCTTAAGGAAGGTAGGTTTGAATTTCCTTCCGTCATATGGGCGCGGCATTTTCTGGGGTGGTCAAAGTTGCACGTCCTCATCGGGTTTTCCCAGATATTCCATGGCGTGTAGATGCCTAACGCATAGAATTTTGGCAGGGTCTGGTTTCTGCTTGACTCGGGTTTTCGGCACTTCATTCATACTAGTGCGTTGTTTTTTCTGTCTCCTTACCTATCTTCATCACTAATACCTAACAATGGTGCCATTCACCAGTTATTTCTGAGATTTTATCTTCACTATTCCTGTAGGGATTCGCCTTGTTTACTGTCGCCAATGGTAGTCATGACTGCAATGGGTAAATTATGCAAGATATATTTGTGACATTTACTAACTGAAGTTAAGATGGTTTGAAGCCCGGGGGCCTGGAGTAAAGCTCCCGCTTTCACACACGAGGCCCGGGTTCGATCCCCGGCAGGTGAAGCATTCCGACACGTTTCCTCTACACCTGTATTCCTGTTCGACCTACTGCAAATAGGTACCTGGTGTTAGTCGGACTGGGGTGGTCGCATGCCTGGGGGGAACACAAGATTAAGGACCCCAAAGGAAAATAAGTTTAGACATTCACTCGATGACGCCTACTGAATTTCTGGGTTTATCCCTGGGTGGCTAAACCCTCCGGGTTAAAAATCCGAACGAAATCTTATCTTATCTTATCACATGATGAAATGTTTTGACGTTTTCCCTACCTAATAATTCATGTTTTTCTTGTTAAGTTATAAGTTTATCAAACCCTGTGACACCCTTAATAAGTGAGATTGATAGATTTATATATAATGGAACAACGTCTGGTTGTTCATTATATAGATGGGATCAACCAGAGGTTGAAGTCAGTAAGTTTAGTCCTCACTTATACAGTTTTTGTGTAGAGATCCTGAAGCTACTCGATTGATAGTACCTGAGAGAAGATACACATTCCTTAACATGAGAGCAGTTTTCACTGAAGGAGGGCGTCGGCCAAAAATTTAGCTCTATTGTTTACGTCCGATTTCCCCAGTTTGTGCAGGCAAGACAGTGTTGTTCACACCGTGTAAAAAAATATTTGTCAAAAATATAACTCAAACCACAACTGAGAAAAGATGAAAAATGACTGATTTACTGAAAATGCCCTTGTGTCCAAAATATATTCCTATATGTGACGACGTACGGTTGTTTGGACACTTGTGCCGAGAGATCAATGCTTATAACGAATTTTAATGCATCATCCTTCCTCTAAAACACTTCTTCTTTTATTTCACAAAAAAAATAAAGTTTGGTTAGTTCTTGGAATTTTGCAAAACATCTGCCCATTACTCCCACATAACTCAAAAAGTAATTTTGGGAAATTTCCAAAAATTGCTACGTTTTAAAATAAGAATCATTATTCTACAGTATCTGTGAATAAATTTCATTTAAATTAAGTAATAAAGGAAGATATTTGACATTAGGTTGAATAATTTAACTTCTGAATATTGACATGAGCGCCGGCCGGCCCGCCGTCTCGATTTTTTTTTTTTATTCGCGATAATCGCGTATTGTTTGGTGTTGTTCCTTATAAAACTGATGTTCTAGTGAGTTATCCTCTTCAAAATATCGTTTTTCTCTTACTCAGTGACCAAAAGAATACACATGAAGATTTACTCATTTATATCGAAATATCCCGAGTGTCCCCTCCCGCCATATTATGGCCTATTTTATTCAGTCTAAGTATATAACATGTTTTTATGTTATTTATAGTGTATAATATGAGCATATTAGATCAATTCTGATAGATAAAAAACCGTAGAGTTGATATATAAGCTATATAAGCGTAATAATGAAGTATTCTCCTGGCTCTCTGGAGCGGGAACACTGCAGGTTCCCAGATTTGTTCCTGTTTTGTCTCTAAGTCTACGGGATAAGCTCCGCCCCTACGTTAATTGATGCCAAATATCAGTTATTATATTAGAAAGAATGATGCAAGAAAAAGCGATAAAAAAACAAGGAAAAAAATCCAAAATATATACGGGCAGTGAGCAGACTCGCTACCCACATCGCCGTCACCATACTGATATATATGACTATAATTTCTTGTAGAAACGTCGTAGAAATTGATTCTTGTACAAATTGTATTCCCAAAGAGTTAAGCTATTTTTCGGTATAAATAATTCAATTTCCATAATTTTTCGATTTTTTTTTTGAGAGCGCGCGGAAAATTGCCCTACAGCCCCCTAGGCCTAGTGTATGTTGAGTCACATAGATTTATGTCAGTTTTTTTTCTCGTAGTTGTGTACACAAACGACCATCTTAATAGTAGTGTTGTATTGCTTATAACTGATATACCTTTTACATAGTTTGGAGGGTTGGGGGTGGGTACTGAAAGATGAGTTTATTTGTATATAAGGTTTAGAAAATTTTACATTACATTGGTCTTCAGAAACTCAGGAAACATTTGAGTCCCTGGTAAAAATCGGATAAGATATATTGTCCTCGTAGTAAGGTGGGTTTTTCCTCAGTAGCGGTGCCTAGTGAGCTGCTGCCTCTGTCAAGTGTGACGTAGCAACTTGTTCTGCTGTGTCAGTGTGACGAGCTACTTGTCGGTTGTCGTCAGAGGCAGCAGCATTGTCCCTGGTGAGTTCAGTGGAGAAGGAACATCTTGTCTGCTGTGTGAGTGATAGGGAGTAACTTGTCTACAGTGTCAGTGAGAGGAAGCAACTTTGCGGTGTCATTGAGCGGTGCAACTTGTTTGCTGTGTAAGTGTAAGGAAGGCACTTGTGTGCTGGTGTCTGTTAAGGCAGCTACTATGTCTGCCTGTGTAAGTGTAAAGGAGCCACTCGCCTGCTGTGTCTGTGTAAGAGTGGGGGGGCGCAAACATGTCTCCTCGTGTCAGTGTAAAAAGCAACTTGTCTGCTTGTGTAAGTGTAAGGAAGCTGCTGAACTGTTGTGGTCAGTGTAGGAGAGCGACTTTGTCTGCTACTTCTGGCCACTAAATAGAGCCGAAACACCAAGCGTCAAAGACCTGGAGTGGATCATGTCGGAGGATCTCATCTTCAAGGGACCATAACATTGTATCAAATCGCATATCTCGAAAAATGACAGATGATAATGAAACCATCAAAACTAGGGAGGCCAAGCCCAAGATGACACCCTTCAGGTCACTGTTCTATCTAGGCTGGAATATGCTGCACACTAACACCCTTTCAAGCAGGTGTAATGCCGACCTAGAAAATGTACAGAGAACTTTCACGGCGCGCATAACGAGATTAAACACCTCAATTACTGGAGCGCTTGAGTCCTAACCTGTATTCCCCTGGAACGCAGGAGGGAGAGATACATGATTATATACACCTGGAAAATCCTAGAGGGACTAGTAACCGAACTTGCAACACGAAAATCACTCACTACGAAAGCAAAAGACTTTGGCAGACGATGCACCATCCCCCCAATGAAAAGCAGGGGTGTCAATAGCACGTTAAGAGCCCATTACAATAAGTGTCAGGGGCCCGAGACTGTTCCAACTGCCTCCCAGCACACATAAGGGGGATTACCAACAGACCCCTGGGCAGTCATCAAGCTGGCACTGGACAAGCACCAAAGTCAGTTCCGATCAGCCGGGCTGTGGCTCGTACGTTGGTTTGCGTGCAGGCCAGCAGCAACAGCCAGGTTGATCAGGCTCTGAATCCACCTGGAGGCCTGGTCACAGACGGGCCGGCGGGGGGCTGTTGACCCCCGGACCACTCTCCAGGTATACCCAGGTAAACTGTGTTAGTGTCAGCTTCTACTAGCCTGCTGTGTCAGCGTAAAGCAGCTTACTTGCCCGCTGTGTCAGCGTAAGGAAGCTCTTGTCAGCGGTGTCCAGTCTAAGCACTAATTGTCGGCTGTGTAATGAGCCACTTGTCTGCGTGTCTGTGTAAGCACGCCAACTTGTCCTGTTGTGTCAGTGTAAAATGCAGCGCTTTGTCTGCCTGTTTCAGTGTAGGAAAGCAACCAGTCTGCTTGTTGAAGTCTAAGGAAGCTACGTGTAAATAAGTTATGTGTCTGCTGTGTCAATGTAAGGATAGCAACTTTCCTGCTGTATCAGTAGGAGGGACTGTGTCAAATAAGTAAGCTTCGTGTCTGCTGCTTCAGCTAAAAAGCAACTGTCTGCTATGTCATTGTAAGGGGGCCAGTGTGTCTGTTTGTGGTCCTTGTGTAAGGACGCAACATGACTCACTGTCATTGTAAGAAAGCAACTGTCCTGCTTTCATGTGTAAATGCAATCTGTGCTGCTGTTTAAGTGTAAGGAACCTACTTTAAGGAAGTTACTTGTCTAATGTGACAGTGAAATGAAGCTACTTATCTGCTGGTCAGTGTAAGGAAGCTACTCGTCTGCTGTTCCCGTGTAAGGAAGCACTTATCTGCTGTGTCATGAAGGAAGGCTTACTTATCTGCTGTTGTCGCGTATAAAGGAAGCTTCTGTCTGCGGTGGTCAATGTGTAAAAGTTACTTGTCTCCTGTGCTAGTAAGAGGAGCAACCTTGGCTGCTGTGTCAATGAAAAAGCAAGTGTTGCTGGGTAAGTGCAAGAGACTAATTATCTCTGTTAGTGGAAGCAAACTTGTCCCTTTTTCCAACGAAAGAAGCTACTTGTCTGAAGTGTCAGAGTAAGGAGCAACTGTTCTGCCAGTGTCAAGTGTAAGGAGCTACTTCTGTGCTGTGTCAGTGTAAGGTTTGCTATTGTCTGCTGTGTCAGTGTATAGGCACTACTTGTCTGCTAGTCAGTGTAAGACCTGTGTGCCAGTGTCAGTGTAAAGGAAGCTGCTTATCTGTTGTGTCATGGTATAGAGCTACGTGTTTACTGTGTCATTGTCAGGCTTGTACTTGCCTCCAGTTCAGCCATAAGCACTACTGGTCTGCTGGTCAGTGTAATGCAGCTACTTGGGTCTGCTGTGTAAGAGTAATGGAGCCACTCGTCTGCTGTGTCTTGAGTAAAGATGCTACATGTCTTGCTGTGTTCAGTGGTAGGAAAGCAACTTGTCTGCTGTTGAAGTGTAAGGAAGCGACGTGTAAGTAAGTTGCTTTCTGCTGTGTCAGTGTAAAGAAGCAACTTTTCTGCTGTTCCAGAAGAGGGACGCAACTGTTTTCCCCGCATCTGTCCAGAGTAAGGCACTACTTTCTGCCTGTGTCAGTGTAAGGCAGCTACTTGTCTGCATGTCAGTGTTGGCAGCTACTTATGTGCTGTGTCAGTGTAAGGAACCATAATGTCTGCTGTGTCAGTGTAAGAATAGCAACATGTTCTGCTGTGCAGTAGGAGGAGCAACTTGTCAGCTGTGTCATTGCCGGATGCGACTTGCCTGCTTTGTCCGGAGTAAGGAACTACGTGTCTTCTGTTACAGAGTAACAGGGCTACATCTCTGCTCTTGTGTAAAGGCAGCTCTAGTCTGCTGTGTCAGGTAAAAAGCCGCTACTTGTCTGTTGTGTTAGTGTAAAAGGAGCTACCTCGGGTGCTGTGTCAGTGTAGGTAGCTACTTATTCTGCTGTGTCAGTGTAAGACAGCTACTTGTTGCTGTGTCCAGTGAAAGAAATCTGCATATCGTTGTGCCAGTGGTATAAGAGCTACCTTGTCTACTGGTCAGTGTCAGGTTTCTACTTGCCTGCTGTGTCAGCGTGAGGCTGGTACTTGTCACCTGTGTCAGGTAAGGCAGCTACTTGTCTGCTGTGTCAGTGTAATTGAGCCACTTGTCTGCTGTGTCTGTTTTAGACGCAACTTGTGATGATGGTTTGAAAAACCGACAAGTTGAAGATTAGAACACTTATGCAACAGATGGGGAAATTGTTATTTAGAAATCGTTTCGCCACACGTATGCTTCATCTGTCCTCAATACAAAGTAAGAAAGGTGTAAGGAGAGGAGGAGTTTGAGGTAATCAGTCCCTCAGCTGAGCCGATGTGTTCAGTCCCATCAATCTTGTAGAATGGTACTGCATAGGGGCCGAAGACGTGGCTTATATACTGTAGTCAGGTGAGGCGAAGCATGAGGAGGCGGGGTCATAGTAAAGTACCATCCACTAGTCGAAGTAGGACCTTCGGCCAAAGGTTGGGATAGTGTTGAAGAATTCCGTTATAAAAAGATCCTATGATGCTGCATAAGTGTCGTAGCCCTTCAACTTGACAGTTTTTTCAAACATCATCTCCTCTGTCAGACACTGCAGCATCATGGGGGGAGTTGTTACAAAGATTCTTCTACACTTGTCCAACCTTTTGGAACGAAGACCTACGTCGACTAGTGGATGGTACCACTATGACCCCACCTCCCTCCTGCTTCGCGTCCTGAACTACAGTAATATAAGCCACGTCTTCGGCACTATGGTGTACATTCAACAAAATAGATGGACTGAACACAGTCGACTCCCAGGCGAGGGACTGGATTACCTCAAAAATCCTCGCTCTCCTTACACCTTTCTGCTTTTTTGTAGGGACTGAGGAAGCCACTTTTTGACGAACGTTTTCCTGAATAAAGATTCCCAAATGTGTCATAAGAACATAAGAAAGAATAACCCTGCAACTGCCTAACCTGTCCCATCAAGCAGTCCATGTCCCCCGGGTTAGACCAATGAGCCCCCCCTGGATTAGCCCAATGACCACCCAGTCAGGTCATTTCCACTCAAGAAGGAGAACGCACCAACCCCAGCTGACAAGCTAGTCAGGTCCAACTCACAACCCACCCACACCCACTCCATGTCTTTATCTATCCTATTTTAAAACTACACAACGTTTAGCCTCAATAAACTGGTAACTAGGGTTTGTTTCCTCCATCCACACTCTATTACCAAACCAGTGCTTTCCTATATCCTTCCTGAATCTGGAATTTTTCCAACTTCAAACCATTGGCTGCGGTCCTGTCATGGCTGGAAATTTTCAGCAACGCTAATTTACATCCCCTTTATTGATCACCTGTTTTCCATTTATACACCTCGATCATAATCCTCCCTACTTCTACGCCCTTTCGAGAGAGTGGCAGATTCAGGGCCCCCATTCTATCCTCATAGGGAAGATTTCTGATACATGGGATCATCTTTGACATCCTCCTCTGCACGTTTCAGAGCATTTATATCCATTCTGTAATATTGACCAGAACTGAGCAGCATAGCCGAAAAGATGCCTACCAGGGCATATAGAGTTGAAGAACACACCTGAGGTCTTCTATTATTTATACTTCTAGATATGAAGCCAAAAATTCTGTTAGCTTTATTGTGAACACTAATGCACTGTTGTCTTGGTTTTAGATTACTGCTAACCAGAACGCGTAAAATCCTTTTCACAACAGTAGTATTAAGATCTACATTGTGCCCGGCTCTTCGGTGATCGCTACTAGGTCACTCTTCCTGCTCCCGGTTTTTCTGGTGTTTTCACGGTCGCTCCTTATACGGGCGAGAACTTTAATTTGTGTCATCAATTCCTATACGAAATACATCCCTCTCGCGCCTGGAAACCAATCTTGGGCGGAAAACATTATAATACTGATAAAAAAAGGAGAAATTATGTGCTCTTCCTAGCAGAGTTTACTGCCAAGAGGGGACATAGGCCTTCCCGTTGGAAAAATAATATTATTGAACTGTGTGTCAAGAGGAAAGAAAGTCTTCCCTGAAAAGCAATTATTTATTTTATTTATTTATTTTATTTTTGAAAAAATTTGTGCACACATACAGAGGTACCAAAAATAACAGAAAAGAGCAGAAATCCCATAGCCACTTATACGATGCATAGCATACGGGCTGGCTTAAAATTAACTTAAGATGAACTAATCAAGCTGACAGCGTGAAAAAACTTTAATGTAAACAGATTACTATAAGCACAAGTGAGTATTATTACAAAGGACAGGTCATATGGTGTATCCATTGTTGTACATTCAGTAGAATGGAGTATTCGTTAGGTATGTATTTAAAAAATTAAAAAAGTAAGTGGTTTTAGGTTAACTTATGTGATGTAATTGTGAGAAACATTTCAGATATACAATTTATAAGGTTCAGTTATTCTGTATGTATTTGGTTTTGGTGAGTAAAAGTGATCTTTGAGAAGAGACTTGAAATGTATAAATCAGTAGGTTTCTTTTATAGTTACAGTAATGAGTTCCAGATTTTAGGGCCTTTTATGTGCATTGAGTTTTTGCATAGTGTGAGATGGACACGAGGAACATCAAAGAGTGATCTGTGCCGGGGTTTTTGGTCATGTGTTCTGTTGAGTGCAAGGAATGTGTGAGGGGAGGGTGGTATACAGTGTTTAAGTGGTTCTATGTAGTAATAGGTGCAGGAATAAGTATGAATTTTTGTATGTGATTAGGGTAGTGTATGGAATAGTGGGGAGTGTGCTGCCGATAGGGAGAATTGGGGTATCAGTCTAACGCAGCCTTTTGTTGGGGAATTATGGCGGAGATGGTTACTTGTTGTTGTGCCCCATGCACAAATTCCATAGGTGAGAGAGGGGTAAATAAGTGAGTGATATAGGGCCAGGAGGGCTGACTGTGAGCAGAGTTACCGTAGCGTCGTGAGTATGCAACAGTCGTGGAAATTTTCTTAGAAATTTGTTTGGTTTATGGGTATGAATTGTGGAGCTATTTTCTTGGTGGATCCAAGTATGTTCCCTCGGTTAGCTTTGTGGATAGTGACCGTTTATCATTATGTAAGCGGACATTCTGTAGCTCTGTTACCCAACTGAATGAAGGTAGGTTTGGTCAATGTTAGTGTAATTTTGTTAGTCCCATCCAGGTAGAGAGTTCTGTAATTCTGTATTTACAGTATTGGCTAGCGTGACTGGCTCGGGTGGAGAAGACGTATGTAGTGGTCTCTGCAAATAGTGTTGGGTTTGAGTAATTGCGAAGCATTTGGTAGGTCATTTATTATAGAGAAAGAAAGGGCCAAGGACCACTTCCCTGTGGGACTCCAACTGGTATGTGGTTGTGCAGAAGAGGTTTTGCCCCATTTGCATACACATATTGGTTCTGTGGCGGAGGTATGACTGAGGTAGTGAGGAGTGCCCCTCTTATACCATAGTGGTGACAATTTTTACGTGAGCATGTCATGGTTTATCTGGTATCAAAAGCTTTACGGAATCAATGAAGAGCCCCATGGGACTTCTTTTTTCTCTATTGCAGTGTATATATGTGCTAGCATGTGTATAATATCATCAGTAGTATTTTTTTTGGCCTGAATCCAAAATTGGCAGGGGTTGAAGTATGTTTTTGGAGATAAGTAGGAGTAAGATTCGTTTTATGAATTTAATGTTCGAAGGATTTGTGAGAGAGGGTGTAAGGTGGATTTTGGCCTATAGTTATTCAACTCTGTTTGGTCTCCTCCTTTTGGGGATCGGGGTGACCCTTGCTTTTGAGTACTGTGGGGAGGTGGAGGATTCAGGGATTTGTTAAAGAGTGTTTCAATAGATTGGTGATAGCACTTGTGACCACTTTTGTTTGTATAATAAAGGTGTAAAGGTATTTAAAGCTCCTGCCTTGTTTTTAGCGTTTGATTAAGAAGGGAGACGTCGTATGGTTAGACGGAGCAAGGAACAGTGTGTTCGGGTAGTTGCCAGTGAGGTATCATTGGTGGGGTAGCTGAGGCGTGGGATTTTATTGGCAAGGTTTTGTCCTCTAGTGGAGAAATGTCATTGAGTCTGTTTGCTGTTTCTGTTGGTGGAGTTGGGGGTTTCATCTGATTTTGCTAATTTATTTCGCGATTTCGTGATATCTTTTTTGTGCCTAAATTTCTGGATAGGGTTTTTCCAGTCTTTTTTTATCGACCTCCGTAAGTTGGATTGTTTTAATCTGTTCTCATAATACAATTTTTTTTGCCCTTCTTATCAGGCGGTTTTAGGAGTGACGAGTAACGTTTGTTTGGTCTCTGGTTATGTGACCCTTTCTGTACGTTTCTTTTGGTGTGTTGTTAGTTATGGATTTTGAGATGCTGGGTGTTAACCAGGGACTGTTCAGTCTCTTAGCATGTCATCTGTTAGTGTTTTAGGGCATTGCTTGTATAGAGGTATTGGGTCTTTTTTTAGACAAATTATTAAGTTACATTCGTCAATATCTGTATAGATTTTCTAGCTCAGTGTGCCAGTCAATGTGTTGCTACTGCTGTTGTGAAGTTATTAATGCCTGCTCATTGTGAAGGCTGAAGGTGACTTTAGTATGGGTCTTGGGTAAATTTACCAAGATTTGTTAGAGAAAACTATGGTAATGGTCTGTGGTATTAGCTGTAATTATGCCTGATTTTAAAGGGGAAATGGTGTTGTCCAATGTGGTCAAGTGGGACACACGAGTCCTCTGTAACTCTTGTAGTTTGTTACTGTTGTGTAGCAACATACAGTTACTCATTGTGTTTGTAAATTCAGAACGTGTGGGTCCCTGGTACTTGGCAGAGATTTATATGGAAGTCACCGGAGAGTAGTAAGTGAATCTTTGTTCATGCGTGCATCAGTTATCATACTTCCTAGGTTTTGACTAAATTGGCTTAAATGTTTGTCTGTGGAACACTGAAAAAGTTTTTTAAAGTGAGGGGTTTTTGTGGGTTTTTTTGGATTTGAATTTGGCTTTTTAATATTCCCCATGTCTCCCTTGTACAAGTATTAGTGATAATTTTCTAGTTGGTCGGGGTTTTATAGGGCTGGCCCCCCCCTTTGTTGGTCGGCCTACAGTTTTTATGGTGTTAAACCCGGGGAATGGCATAGACTCTTTTATATCAGGCTTTCCCAGGTTTTCAGTTAGTGTAAGAGGACATATTGGCATGAAAGGTTTTTTGTAATGCAGGGGGTCACGTAATGCTTGTTTAAAAGATCTGAATTGTTTTTAAAGATAGTTATGTTGTTTTGGACTGAAAAAGTGCCTTTGATTGTTCTGCGGTAGTAATTACAGTAACTGTTTGAATCTTTAAGTCTTTAAATAAGAGGTTGGTATAGGATCAATGCTTGTAATCATAAAATTTTTTTGTGAATTCTAGTTTGAATTAAGTATAAAAAAAAAGTAAATTCTTAAGCAAAAAATTAGCACCGAAAATTTTTAAAAAAGTAAAAAATGAGCTAAGGGGAGTTTTGGAATTAATGGAAAGTTTTAATTATTCTACTACACCCGAGAAAAGCACCTTGATTATTTTAACAAATTTTGAATTATAAACTAGGGGGGTTATATAAAGCTAAAAAAAAGGGAAAAAAAGAGGGACAAAATTAAATAATGGTAAAAAAAGTTAAAAGGACAGGGGGTCACTATGAAATAATATTGGTTTTGGAGTAAATTGTTTTTTTAAATTAAATAAAATTTAGCATTTATTGCACAATAAAAGTAAAAAAAATGAGGTAGTTTGGGACTGCTACAAAAGATAGTTTTTGGGACTTGCAAAAAAGTAATTGGGAAAATTTCAAAATTGCATCACAATAAAAAAAGGGCTAAAAAACAATAGTGATAAACAAAATTAATGGACAGGTAAGAATAAGAATATTATTAAAATTTGGGTAAATTTTACTTGTAATTTAAAATTAGAGCAAAATTATAGTGTAAAAAAGAAGTATAGAGTTTTGAGGTTTTTCATTTGCTAGTATGAAAAAAATAAAAAAAATAATGTACAAATAATAGTAACGTACACATATGCACCACACTTATTGTATTAAGGGCACTTATCTAAAGTTACAAAAAAGTCACTTTTTTAAGGAAGGTAGAGAAATCGTGTTTATTTGAAATATATGTTGTCCTTTTTGTTTTCCTTTCTAGTATTTTCCCCCTTTCCGCTGAAACACTGATGTATTTTGTTTTCCTGTTTAAATTTTTTTCCCCTAACAGAAGGTTTTTACGTTTTTTTTTTAGACACTCTTTTGTACACTCCATTTTCTTGTAATTGCTGATTTAAAAGTCCTTTTTTTTTA
>NC_069416.1:492763-549446 GCF_026875155.1 Cherax quadricarinatus
TCAATTTTAGGGTCCTGAGGTGAACCCTCCGACATGATCACTCCCAGGTCTTTGACGTTGGTGTTTCGCTCTATTTTGTGGCCAAAATTTTGTTTTGTACTCTGATGAAGATTTAATTTCCTCATGTTTACCATATCTGGTAATTGAAATTTCTCATCGTGAACTTCATATTGTTTTCTGCAGCCCACTGAAAGATTTGGTTGATGTCTGCCTGGAGCTTTGCAGTGTCTGCAATGGAAGACACTGTCATGCAGATTCGGGTGTCATCTGCAAAGGAAGACACGGTGCTGTGGCTGACATCCTTGTCTATGTCGGATATAAGGATGAGGAACAAGATGGGAGCGAGTACTGTGCCTTGTGGAACAGAGCTTTTCACCGTAGCTGCCTCGGACTTTACTCTGTTGACGACTACTCTCTGTGTTCTGTTAGTGAGGAAATTATAGATCCATCGACTGACTTTTCCTGTTATTCCTTTAGCACGCATTTTGTGCGCTATTACGCCATGGTCACACTTGTCGAAGGCTTTTGCAAAGTCTGTATATATTACATCTGCATTCTTTTTGTCTTCTAGTGCATTTAGGACCTTGTCGTAGTGGTCCAATAGTTGAGACAGACAGGAGCGACCTGTTCTAAACCCATGTTGCCCTGGGTTGTGTAACTGATGGGTTTCTAGATGCGTGGTGATCTTGCTTCTTAGGACCCTTTCAAAGATTTTTATGATATGGGATGTTAGTGCTATTGGTCTGTAGTTCTTTGCTGTTGCTTTACTGCCCCCTTTGTGGAGTGGGGCTATGTCTGTTGTTTTTAGTAAACTGTGGGACGACCCCGTGTCCATGCTCCCTCTCCATAGGATGGAAAAGGCTCGTGATAGGGGCTTCTTGCAGTTCTTGATGAACACAGAGTTCCATGAGTCTGGCCCTGGGGCAGAGTGCATGGGCATGTCATTTATCGCCTGTTCGAAGTCATTTGGCGTCAGGATAACATCGGATAGGCTTGTGTTAATCAAATTTTGTGGCTCTCTCATAAAAAATTCATTTTGATCTTCGACTCTCAGTCTGGTTAGCGGCTTGCTAAAAACTGAGTCATATTGGGACTTGAGTAGCTCACTCATTTCCTTGTTGTCATCTGTGTAGGACCCATCTTGTTTAAGTAGGGGCCCAATGCTGGACGTTGTTCTCGATTTTGATTTGGCATAGGAGAAGAAATACTTTGGGTTTCTTTCGATTTCATTTATGGCTTTTAGTTCTTCCCGCGATTCCTGACTCCTAAAGGATTCTTTTAGCTTAAGTTCGATGCTTGCTATTTCTGACAGTGTCTCCCTACGCATTTCAGATATATTGACCTCTTTTAGCCGCTCTGTTATTCTTTTCCGTCGCCTGTAAAGGAGCGCCTGTCTCTTTCTGTTTTACATCTACTCCTCCTTTTTCTTAGAGGAATAAAGCCTTGTGCATACATCGAGTGCTACCGAGTTAATCTGTTCTAGGCATAAGTTGGGGTCTGTGTTGCTTAGTATATCTTCCCAGCTTATATCGGTTAGGACTTGGTTTACTTGGTCCCACTTTATGTTTTTGTTATTGAAGTTGAATTTGGTGAATGCTCCCTCGTGACTAATCTCATTATGTCGGTCTGGGGCTCCGCGCATACATGACTGAACCTCAATTATGTTGTGATCTGAGTATATTTTTTGATATGGTGATATTTCTTATCAGATCATCATTGTTAGTGAAGATGAGGTCTAGTGTATTCTCCAGTCTAGTAGGCTCTATTATTTGCTGGTTTAAATTGAATTTTGTGCAGAGATTTAAAAGCTCGCATGAATGTGAGTTTTCATCAGAGCTGCCTCCTGGTGTTATTACTGCAACAATATTATTTGCTATATTCCTCCATTTTAGGTGCCCTTTAAATTGAAATCCCCCAGGAGCAAGAGTTGGGCAGGAGCTGGAAGGTTTTCGACAGTGGGCAAATTTTTTTAAAACTGCCTGGAATTGCTGGGATTTGCATCCCGGGGCTTTTAGACTATCACAATGACTAGGGTTTTTGGGTTCTCGCCTTTACCCCTTTTTCCCAAACATTTTGGGTTTTAAGTTTTGGGAAAGTATTTTTGTTCAGGCCTTTTTGTTCTGAAATTTTTGGGTTAAACCCGGGAAAAATTTTGTTAGGTTATGTGGGTTTTTAAAGCCGGAAAAATTCCCTTTCTCTCCTCAGGGATGAAGTTTTTTTGGGGGGGTCCTTTGACCTTTATTGGGAAGGTGTTATGACTGGTGGTGTTGGGTTAGGGGGGTTTTTTTTTTTCCGATTAGTATCTGTATTGTTGTTGGAGGAGAAAACACGGCCCCAAGAAGGGGAAAATGTCTTTTGGAGTTTTTTTTCTGGACAAAAAACTTCCCTGAGGGGGGCTACCCGGGTTTCCAGCCTAGGGGGGGGACCGGGGGGAGAGGACGGCTTGTTAAGCCGGTCTTCTGTTGGAGGTTAAGGGGAAGGGAAAAAAGGCTTAAGGAAGGGAGGCATTTTTTTGAAGGGAGGGCCATTTTTTATTTGACGTCCAATTTAGTTTTTGAAGTGGATTCCGGGGGAATTTCCAAGGTTTGGTTTTTTGCTTGGTCGGACGTATTTTGTTGGTGCATTTTTCCCGTTATTTTAATTCCTGGGCAAAAAAGCTCCCATTGGATTTTAAAATTCAAATTGCTGTGGCCCCCGTTGCATTCGGAATTCCATTTGGGGAAAAATTTAATTTTGGCTAATTGTCTTAATGGCCGGCCCATGGTTTCAATTTGAATTATTTCGTCTGAAAAATCTGGGTTCCTTAAAGGTTCCCAGGACAGCACCTCAGCTTCCCATATTTTAGAAAAGGGATTCGGAAATACTGCCCAGGCCCGATTTCCGGCTAAACTTTTTTGGGCGCGCCCTCGCTTCCCCATCGCCCCAGGCGTTTCACCATTTAAATAAAAGACTTCTCTAGCCTTCCAGTTTGAAATGGCCCCCTGGGCTTCCCATTCACCCAAATTAACCATTCTGCTTGAGAGCCAGTTTTTCTTAAAGGCCCTTATTTCCTCTTTAAACCCCTTTAATTTTAGTACAGATTTTTTTCTTTGGCATCCAAAAAATTTCCTTTTTTAATATTTAATATTCTATTATATTAAATAAAATTTAAAATAATTTTATATTATTTTTTACACCCCGATTCCCCCCCAAAAGGGGGGAAAAGATTTCCCAAAATTTCCTATCACCTCTTGATTTTACATAATTTTAAACAAACCCTTTAAACCTCCGGGTTTCGGCCCCGTCATTCGGACCTCAAGGTCGGACTGCTTCTAATCTTATAGGGGGTACTTTTTAAAACCCCGGGGGTTTTTAGTAAAAACATTTTTTACTATTACTACCCAATTTGATTGTGATACAACCCCAACCCCCTTTTAAACCCCTCCCTCCACTTCCTAGGGACACCAGCCTCCCCTTTTTTCCATCGCTGTATCTGTTTCATTTTTTTTTTCCTCTCCCACATTAAACCATTTCCCCATTTTTCCCCCTTTGGACAACTTTTTTGGGTTTAAAATCCCCCCCCTTTTAATTCCAAACCTTCCTCATTATATAAACCCACATTCCCTCGTATTAAAGAAAAGCCTTAATCCTCCACTTCACTATCCCATTAAACCCAAAAAAGGGTTTTGTAAAAAAAAAAGGGGGAAAAAGGTTTTTCACAATTCAAATTACCTCTTTCATGGTACCACAGATATCAGTCACTCAAAAAAAATAAAAAAAACACTCCTTTATTCTCCTTCCCTGTTTAACTTATCACCTTTTTTTTAAACACTTTTCTTATCACTTTACTTTATCATTTTTTGACCCCCCAATTTTCACTCACAATTTCTCAATCTTTTCGGGAACTTTTTCCCGACCAAAGTTCATAAATGTAAAACCCCACGGTTTGTTTCCCCTTGCAGTAAACTCGCTTTGCCAACCTCCTTTTTTTACCAATTATAATTATTAAACAAAGGTCCACCAAATTTTCGTAAGGTTTTATGCCCAAAAAAATTCTCCCTTTTCCCACCTTAAAAAAAAAAACCCCGGAAAAACCCTTTCACGGCTTAGTAAACCTATCCCTAAAACCTAAACTTGTTGTCCCCCCATTAATGTTAAGCCTTTCCCAATATAAATAAAAAAAATTTAAATATTTAACTTAATATTTTCATTTAAAATTTTCCCAACCAAGCTATTTAAAACCCTTTATTGTATATTTGGGTATTTTTCTTTAATTATTAAAATAAATTTAGGGTGATAAAGTTTATATTTTGGAAATTTTTTTGGGGGGGGTTGATTAAAAGGGGAGATGGAGGATGAAATTTTTAAAATTTTTAAATTTTTTTACAAATTTTTAAAAAAAAAAATTTTTATTTTTTTAAATGGATAACACTATAACTATTATACTCAATGTTTTCAGGGAGACTTTCTTTCCCTGACAAAAAAGTTCAATATTATTTTTTTTTACACAGGGCAGGCCTATGATTCCCCTCTGGCAGTAAACTCGCTAGGAAGTGACACAAATTCCCCTTTTTTTTTTACTCATTATATAATGTTTTCCACCCAAGATTGGTTCCAGGCGCTAGAGGGATGTATCGTATAGGATTGATGACACAAATTAAAGTTCTAGCACGTAAGAGCGACCGTGAAAACACCAGAAAAAACCGGGAGCACAACGAGCGTGAGCACGAGGGGGGATGCCAAAAGGCGGGGTTGCCTAAACGAAAAAACGTGTGTGTGTTGGTGAAAATTGTAAGTGTTGTGAGTGACTTTCTGATGAAATAGTAAAATGGGGAAAATTATGGATATTATTGAGACGAGTGAATCTTTTGTCATATTAACGAAATCTTAATTCATAATGTGTCAAATTGTGACTATTGAATTTATGGAAAGGGGTTATAAGTTGAAAAGTTTTGTGGGTGTTTTTCTGTTTAAAATTATTTTTAAAAATGGGAAAATTGGGGGTTTGAGGGGGAAAAATTGTGTGTTGTTGGGAGGGATGGGGGAAAAGAGTGAGGTTTTGGGGAGATGGGTGGGTGGAGTGAAGAAATGTGGGTGAGATGGGAAAGGATATAAGAGGATTGAAATTAGAATTTTATTGAAATTGGGGATTTTACTGAAAAATTTAAATTTAAAAAAACGGGGAAAATTTTTTAGGGGTTTTGAGCAAAAATTGTGTTGGGGGGGAGGTTTTGGGGTGTGGGTGGGTGGTGTGAAGGGGGGGTGTAGGGGGAGATATTTGTGCGAAGACGTCTAGAGTTGGTTTTGTAGTTTGTGGAAGTTGTGAATTAAAAATTCTTAATTCGTGAAAAAGTGAATTTTTTGTTTTATTATGAAAAAAAATTGTAGGTTGTTGTGGTTGAACTAGAGAAAATGTGTAATGTTTCCCTGTGTTGTTTTTTGTTCTTATTAATAAAAAAGATTGGAAAAATGAAAATTTTGTTGAAATTTGTTGTAATGAAATGTAGTGAAACCCTGGCATTGTCCCAAAGCAAAGTGGAAAATGGAAAATGTGGTACCTTTTTTCAAAGCAGGTGACAGATCCTTACTTCACTTTATAAACCAAAATTTCCCAAACCTCTTTAGTGGGAAAAATTATGGAACCCAATAACAATAACAACGGTTTTTAACAAAAGGGCTTTCCTCCCTTTTTAACGAATTTATTGACTTTTTTCGCAAAGGGAATTTGAGGAATAACCATGGTAATAAATATGATATTTTGTAAAAGACTTAAAATAAGATTTTTGACAGGTCCCACATCAGGGACTTTTGGGGAAAATTAAGGCACAAAGAATAGGGAAATTTTTTTTTTCCTGGATAGAGCATGGCTGAAAAATGGGCCCGCAGGGGAGTTTGCAAAAAAGGGGGAGAAATTAGGGGGGGAAGCATCACGAGAGGTGTTCCACGGGGGCAGTGTTGGGCCCCTTTTGTTCCCCAATCTACAAAAAACCGACATCAATGAGGGAAAAAAGGCAGCAACTTTAAGCAAGTTTGTTTGATGACCCCAAAAGTGGGGGCCGTCGAATTCATGCTGACGAGAGGACTTTTTGAGAAACCCCGAAAGATCTGAATAGATGATACGTGGTTGGAAAGTGGCAGGTGCAGTTTGATATAGAAAAATGAAAAGTTCTAAACTTTGGGCGGGGAAACAAAACCTTTCCACATATAAACTAAATAATATGCCTTAATTTTCACTGACAAAAAAAAGGTTTTTGGAGTTTTGGTTACAGTAATCAAAAACCCAAAGGGCCCAACAGTGCTAAGTTTTCCCCAACCAAAGCGAACAAAATCCTTGGTTCAAAACAAGAAGCATTAATGATGGGAAATTCCTCGGTTGTTCTTCAACTTTATTTACCCTTTGGGTTAGGCTCACCCTAGAATATGCTGCACAGTTTTGGTCACCGTATTACAGAATGGATATAAACGCACGGGAAAAAAAACTTTTTTAAACATGGGAGGATGACAAATTTTACCCCAATGCATCAAAAATTTTCCTTAGGGGCCCAACTGAGACCCCTAAAATCGCACTCTCTAAAAAACTCTTAAAATTAGGGGGAGGTTTTTTTAAAATTGGGGAAATTAAAAAAGGGGGGATGAAAAAACATGCAAAGAATATCTAGCTAGACGGGACTCGCAGCAAGGGGGTTTAATTTGGGAAAAATTCAGATTCAGGAAGGATATGGGAAAAGGGCAGGTTTGGTAATAAGTTGTGGAAAGGGGAAAACAAACTCCTGAGCCCAGTTATAGGGGATAAAACATTAGTTATTTTAAAAAAATAGTTTAAAAAAATACATGAGTGGGTGAGGTGGGTGTGGGGTTTGGCCGGGACTAGCTTGTGATACTAGGTCAAAATGCCGTTTTCCCTTCCAAAGGGAAAATTTTTGATCGGGGCCTGACTAGGTTGGGGCATTGTCTTAACTGGTAGGAGATTTGGCCCTCCCTCGCTTGGGCCCTGTGGGCCTGCTGCAGTTTTCCCCTTTTTTTTTCTTTTTTTTTGGTTTCTTTTTTTTTTGTTCTTTTAGTTTTTTCCAGGGGTTTCCAAGTAAAGAAAATTGAAAAATTTTAATTTTTTTATTGAATTTTTTTAATGGATTTTCCCTTCCCCGGGGGTTTTTTGGATTTTAAATTTTCTTACCCAAAAAAATTTTTCCCCATTTTAATTTTCTTCGTTTAAACAACCCCTTTTTGTGTATAATGTTTTTAATAAAAAATTTCTTTTTATTAAGGGGAAAAACCCTTACTAAATTTTTCCCCTTTTAAAACCCGGGGCCATCCTTTTGATAATTTGGGGGAATTTAAGGTTTTTGTCTGTTTGGCTTCTAAATTTTTTTTCCCATGTTCCCGGGTTTGTTGCTTGAGGGGGAATTTCCCCCCTTTTATTTAAAAATAATAATTTTGGGGGGAAAAACGGGGAAATTTTAAAAAAACCACGGAAATTTTAAAGTCCCCCGCCCCCTTTTTTCTTGCCCTTTGAAATTTATTTTGGGTAACTTAAATCTTTTATGGGTTTGAGGGTTTCCTCAGACTGGGTTTGGGGGGCCCGGGGGAAAAGTTTTTCCTTCCCTTTTAATATGTGTCCCCAGAGTTTTTGGATCTTGCCGAGGTATTGTGTTTTTTGGGACAAGACAAAAAAGACAAAAAATTTTAAAGGAAAGCCCCCCTGGGGCGAGTGGGGAAGCCCGGGACGGGTTAAAAATTTTCTTTGGGAAACGGGAGTTTTCTACGGCGAAAGAGAAAGTGCCAGGGCTCAAAACCCCGCAGCTAGGGGGCACGAGGGACAGAATGGAGAACAGGAGGGGCAGGGTCTGTTGCAGCGGTCTTTTTGGTGGTTTGGGGGTCTTGAGTCTTGGGAAGGTGGCAGCTGGCTAGATCGTGATTAAGGGGGGCAGGTTTTTAAAAGGAGCCATTTTCAAATTTTTTGAAGCTGCTCCCGAGAGGTGGTAAAGTTTTGTGGGGGAAGTGGTTGTTGGGTTTATCTCCAATGGAGCTTTGGGAGGTGACAGTGAGTCAGCAGGAACAGTGATTTGTGTTGGTGGTGTATCAACAGGTTTTGGGGGAATTGGGAGAAGGTGGTTAGGCAGAATAAACAGCATTTTCAGTGGTGGAATGATTTTTAGAAGATTCAGGAAAAAAGTTGCTTGGGCGAACGAGACGGTCTGCAGGTGCAGTGAAGTTCACAACGTTGGGGAAAAATCTTAAGGGATATAGGCTGAAGGTTGTGGGAAACGGGGAAAAGGAAAAGGGAGGCTGTTGTTCAGAGGGAAGGTTAGTTTTCGGTGGTGCTAAAAAAATGGTAGGGATTGCTGCATTTGGGAAGGGGTACATAACCAAAGCAGTAAAGCACCCTTTGGGAAGGAGCACTGTTGTGAGTGGAGAGAGGGGGTTTCTGGGCGAAAGGGATCTAAGACACAGGACCGAGTTTAGTCGGTCCTGAGAGCGTGTTTTTGCGCGTGTCCCCCTGCTTTCCCCCCCGCATCCCGGGTTCCATTCTCTATTTTTGACAAAAAACAAACCTTTTCCCGAGGGGCTCCAGCTAAAAGGGGATGGGTTTTTCCTTGTTCCCATTGGTCAAGAGAGCAAAAGTAAAAAAACTTTTTAGCTTGGCATTTGCCCGGGCTCAAAGTTTTTCGTCAAGTGCCCCCTCATTTTAAATTTGCGTTCCCCCTCTATTTAAAAACGGTTTAAATACTGATTTTTGTGTCTAGTGCTTAAAAAGAAAAGTTTGCTTATTTTTTTTTTAAATTTTAATATATATATTTTTATATATATATTTAAATATATATATATATATATATATAAATATATATTTTTTTAATTTTTTTTTTTTTTTTTTATCACACCGGCCCAATTTCCCCCCAAGGCAGGGGGGCCCCAAAAAGAAAAAATTTCACCCTCTTTCATTTTCCCTCACTGTCCCTTTCGAGAAGGGTGCTTTACACTACAGTTTTTAAACTGCAACATTTAAACCCCTCCCCTTTAGAGTGCAGGCACTTACTTCCTCTCCAGGAATCCCAAATCCGGCCTTTCCGGTTTTCCCCGAATCCCTTTATAAATGTTACTTTGCTCACACTCCAACACAGTCAAGTATTAAAAAACCCTTTTCTCCATTCACTCCAAACAAACAAAGCTACGCATGCCTTCTGGAAGTCCAAACCCCCCCACACAAAACCTCCCCTTTCCCCCCCCCCTCCCAAACCCCTTTCCCAGGCCGACCCCTACCCCCCCTTCCTTCATACGAATGATCACTCTTGAAAAAAATTCTGTTTCGCCCCCCATTCTTTTTACATGCCGAACCCCCTCAACAAAACCCTTTCCCCAGCCCCCTGGGGCAACAAATTTTTTTGGGAATCCCCCACCTCCTCCAACTTCCCAAAATTTAAAGAATTCTCTGCATTTTAAATTTACAAACCCCACATTGCCCTCAGACATGAAAATCTCCACTGCCCCCACCTTCTCCTTTGCTGCAAAAATTCATCACCCACGTTCCACCCAATTAAGAGCGTTTTGGGGAAAAAAATACTCTCATACATTTCCCCCCTTTTCCTCCAAGGACCCAAAATTCTTTGTCTCCACAGACTCCTAAGTCACCACTCACCCCTTTTTTCCCCCATTTTAATTTTTATGATTCACCTATCTTTTTATAGACCCATCCGCTGACACGTCCACTCCCCAAAAATCTGAATACGTTCACCCCCCCTCCATACTCTCTCCTTCCAATTGATATTTTAATCCTTTTATTAAACCCAATCTTTTTTGTTATCCTCATAACCTTATCTTTTCCCGTATTCACCTTTAAATTTTTTTTCTTTGCAAAACCCCACCCAAAATTTTCCACCCAAACTCTGCAAATTCCTTTAGAATCTCCCAAGAGCACGTGTCATCAGCAAAGAGCAGCTGTGACAACTCCCCCTTTTGTGTTGATTCTTTATCTTTTAAACCCCCACGGCCCCTTGCCAAGACCCTCGCATTTAAATTCTCTTACAACCCCATCTTTAAAAAAATATTAAAAAACCCCGGTGACATCACCAACCTTGTCTAAGGCCTACTTTTTTCTGGGGGAAAAATTTTTCCCCCTTTTTTCCTACTACTCTTTAAAATGAGCCTCACTATCCCCGGGAAAAAAATTCACTGCTTTCAGTAACCTACCTCCCACACCAAACTTTCAACATCTGCCACATTGCCCCCCTTTTCCACCCTGCATAGCCCTTTTTCCCAAATCCATAAATGCCACAAAGACCTCTTTAGCCTTATCTAAATACTGTTCACTTATATGTTTCACTGTAAACACCTGGTCCACACACCCCCTACCTTTCCTAAAGCCTCCTTGTTCATCTGCTATCCTATTCTCCGTCTTACTCTTAATTCTTTCAATTATAACTCTACATACACTTTACCAGGTACACTCAACAGACTTATCCCCCTATAATTTTTGCACTCTCTTTTATCCCCTTTGCCTTTATACAAAGGAACTATGCATGCTCTCTGCCAATCCCTAGGTACCTTACCCTCTTCCATACATTTATTAAATAATTGCACCAACCACTCCAAAACTATATCCCCACCTGCTTTTAACATTTCTATCTTTATCCCATCAATCCCGGCTGCCTTACCCCCTTTCATTTTACCTACTGCCTCACGAACTTCCCCCACACTCACAACTGGCTCTTCCTCACTCCTACAAGATGTTATTCCTCCTTGCCCTATACACGAAATCACAGCTTCCCTATCTTCATCAACATTTAACAATTCCTCAAAATATTCCTTCCATCTTCCCAATACCTCTAACTCTCCATTTAATAACTCTCCTCTCCTATTTTTAACTGACAAATCCATTTGTTCTCTAGGCTTTCTTAACTTGTTAATCTCACTCCAAAACTTTTTCTTATTTTCAACAAAATTTGTTGATAACATCTCACCCACTCTCTCATTTGCTCTCTTTTTACATTGCTTCACCACTCTCTTAACTTCTCTCTTTTTCTCCATATACTCTTCCCTCCTTGCATCACTTCTACTTTGTAAAAAACTTCTCATATGCTAACTTTTTCTCCCTTACTACTCTCTTTACATCATCATTCCACCAATCGCTCCTCTTCCCTCCTGCACCCACTTTCCTGTAACCACAAACTTCTGCTGAACACTCTAACACTACATTTTTAAACCTACCCCATACCTCTTCGACCCCATTGCCTATGCTCTCATTAGCCCATCTATCCTCCAATAGCTGTTTATATCTTACCCTAACTGCCTCCTCTTTTAGTTTATAAACCTTCACTCTCTCTTCCCTGATGCTTCTATTCTCCTTGTATCCCATCTACCTTTTACTCTCAGTGTAGCTACAACTAGAAAGTGATCTGATATATCTGTGGCCCCTCTATAAACATGTACATCCTGAAGTCTACTCAACAGTCTTTTATCTACCCAATACATAATCCAACAAACTACTGTCATATATATATATATATATATATATATATATATTATATATATTTATATATATATATATATATATATATATATATATATATATATATTAAAGACGTTGTGAAGCATAATAAGAGTGCACATGCAAATGAAAAAAGTTTCAACAAAAGAGGGGCCAAGTACCTCGTTATGTTCAAGTTTCTCTCGTAGTTTGTACAGCAACGTCATCTTATAGTAGTGTGTAGTTGCTTATAACTGATATAACTTTACATAGTTGGAGGTTGGGGTGGGAAATGAAAGATGAGTTGATTTGTATATTAATGTTTAGAAATATTTTACAATTACATTGTTCAGCAAACTCATGAAACATTTGTGTCCATGGTAAAAATCGGATAAGATATATGTCTCGTAGTAGGTTGGGGTTTTTCTCAGTAAGCGGTGCCAGTGAGCTGCTGCGCTGTCTGTGTGACCGTAGCAATTGTCTGCTGTGACGTGTGGACGGAAAGAAAATTGTCTGGTTGTGTCAGTCAAGGCAGCAGCTGTCTGGTGTGTCAGGTGAGAAGGAACAATTGTTGCTGTGAGAGTGATAGGGAGTAACTTGGTCTACAGTGTAGTGTGAGGAAGCAACTTTGCGGTGTCAGTGGAGAGGGTGCAACTTGTTTGCTGCTGTAAGTGTAAGGAAGAACTTGTGTGCTGTGTCAGTGTAAGGGGCAGATACTGGTCTGCTGTGTAAGTGTAATGGAGCCCACTGTCTGCTGTGTCTGTGTAAGAGCGCAACATGTCTCCCGTGTCAGTGTAAGAAGAAGCAACTTGTCTGCCTGTGTAAGTGTAAGGAAGCTGCTGATCTGTTGTGTCAGTGTATGAGAGCTACTGTCTGGCTACTTCTGGCCACAAAAATAGAGCGAAACCCAACGTCAAAGACATGGGAGTGATATGTAGGATGATTCAACTCAAGTTATCAACAGTCTTTTATCTTACCCAATACATGAATCCAACAACTACTGTCATTTATATATATGTATATATATATATTCTATATATATATTATATATATATATATATATATATATATATTTATTATTATATATATATATATATTTATATCTATATATAAAGACGTTGTGAAGCATAATAAAGAGCTGACACCATGCAAATGAAAAAAGTGAGCACAAAAGCGGGACCAAGTACCTCGGTCCTGGCCAGATTAGTGATGTTTTCAAAGTTTCAGTATATAAATATTTCCATAAAAATTTGGTTGTGTATATATGAATTCGTAATGATCTGTGTGTGTACAGAAACGTTTATTGTCCTTTCCAGAATCATTCAGAAATTGTTTCTATGGTGAGTCTCCATGGATAAGTCAAAATTTGTCTGTTGTTTGGGACGAGAATGACTTCAGATAAGTCCCAAATGACTGGAATGGTGGACAGTGGTGATGAATACTTGCCCACAAGATGAGAACGGTGCCAACAGATGAGGAGGAAAAGCTATGCACCAACCAATAAAGCAGAAATTGAACAAGAAGAAGATACTTGCTTACATGCATGTATTGCAGCAAAAAGAATTAAATCATTCACATCCTCATTTTCTGTGCCACATGCAAAGTAAATCTATGCATCAAAAAGGATAGAAATGTTTCATAAGTTTCATTGCAGGAAAATTAGTGATGTAAATGATTTTTCTTTCTCTGGGAACTCAGAAATGTTTCATTTGTAAGTTGTATCCCATTGCAATGTGTCGTTGCTGATCAGTAGTCCTATTCTATTTTTTTAAATTGCTGCCAAATTGTCAGAAAACAAGTTCCATTTATGTTTTTTTATATTGTCTATCTTGTATAATAAATTTAAAAAAATTTTTTTTTAAACAGTTGCAACCTTGCAACATTTTAAATTGTTTTCCTTAACGGGCAGGACCGAGTTTACTCGGGCTTAGCATGTCTGCAGTTGCTCGACACATAACTTTTACAACTCCATTTTATATGGCCTCATTGACCTTACATTGAGCGGCTCTATCCCCTCATACGAAATCACTTTCAAATTTGCCATTTTGGTCTGCCTTACCCTCTTAAGCGTGTAAGTTATAGTTTTGTTACATGCTGTGTATGTCGGTGAATTGGAGGTGTTCTTCTTTCAAATCATCTTTTGTTTTGTTGGATATTATTTCTTTCCTGAGTAGGCACTTAGCTCCAAATGAATGATGATTTCCCTTGCAGTTAAGACATTATGGAGCGGTAGTGATGTGCATGATCTGAATTCGGGTCCACCTTACCCACAATATGAGCAAAACTTCTATCCTTGATTAGGCAGTCTTAGGCGTGTGATTATAGGATTAACAGGTCTAGCAAAGGGAGAGTGTGTGAAGGCATTCAGGTCCATATGGTTTTGGTGAATGTGATAACATGGAGATGGGACAGTCAACCAGGACAGAGCTTGGTGTAGCCATTGTTGATGTTCTGAGAAGTGTCTTTATCAGTGATGAGGCGTTTCAGGATCTCGGTATGTTGTCTATTGGGCCCAAGTGTTGTTTTGCTCCTCCAAAGATGTCTCAGTGCTCTCAGCTGAGAGAGACATGACTATCTTGCATACCTTTCACAAAGACAGAGTGTTTTGCCTTCAAGATGGAGAAGGGGGGTGTGGGAATTGTCGTTGTTTGTTAAGGTGTTTGAAGTGTCCTCCATGTGTTTTGATGCTTCAGTGTCGTCAGAGCAGACACAATGAAGGAGTCTTTAGCGAGTGGGTGACCGTTTCTAAATTTAACCTGCAAGCGGTTCTTATTGCGGTAGCTAAGGCCAGCTGGTAGATTCTTAATTACGCACTTGCTGGTCTTGATTTTCAAAGGATGTGACAGGATTGTGAGAAGGAGGTAGCGCACGTGAGGATATAAATTTCCCTCCCAGCGGGGATCGAGGTGAGACTTCTTGAGTGCAGGAGTGGACCTGTGTCTTGCCAATAGCAAGGTCAGCAGTGGGAATGATTTTTGCCTGTGTTTGGAGGTTAGTTTTAGAGTGCCTTATTTCCCAGGATTAACACGCCATTGGGGGTTTAAATTAAGTTCCTGTTTAAATTCCAGGGTTAACATGTTGATTTTGGTGATCTGGATTCTGATGATTTAGGCTATTTCTGGGTCTTTAACAATTAAATTATCAAATCTGTGGAAGGCATAATCTTCGATGTTTGTGGCGCGTCAATGTTCTGTTGTTGTTAGGACAGTGTTGTGGGCTGGGGCTTGGGGTGGGTGGTAAGGGTTGTGTCCCTCTAGCTGGGAGTAGGAGACGTTTTAAAACTTGGTGGGGAAGAGAACCGAGGAGAAGGTCTCCAACTGATCTCTGTGAGAGTAACAGTGGGACCCGTCCCAGAAGAAATGGATGAGCATTAAAATCTCCTAATAACAAAATAAGGAAAGAAATCAGAGAGAAAAACACATCATCTGGGATAGACAGTGCTGAGGAGGAGATATACACTTGTTACAGATTAGATGAGCACTGCAGTTGTAATGCAGCGAAGTATGAACAAAAAATTTGATGACATGTGTTGTGAAGGGCTTACTCAAGCCGGTAACACTTCAGACAGTATTACCCAGGCTTGCTCCTCCACAGGAAAATTAATGAAATAGAAAAAGACATAATAACAGACAAACTTAAACACTTTTATTATATAGAAAATATAAAATAAAAAACACTTAAATATGAATATTAATCCTACATTAAAGAAAATGGAAAAATGAAAAATTATAAATGATAACTGAATTCAACGCTAATTTAAATTGGGTTGTTGGTGTTGGGTTTTAAAACACTGTGTTGTTGAAATCGTAGCCATTGCTGATGATGGGGGGGGGGGGGGTCGCAGGTGTTGGTTACACCCACCGGTTCGTTCTTCACAGCATTAGCCCGTGGAGTATTCTATCCCATGAACAGTGAAAGCAGGGTTCTTTACCACTGCAATGATGAGGGGTTACGTCCTGCAATTTCATACAGGTGCACAGGTAGTTTAAATCCAAAAAGGGGAAGTCTCAGGACGTTAGTCCATCTCATGAGTTCTACTCGTTGATTGGCAGGTGACCTCTCTGTCATGCAAGCTGGAAAAATAGTGAGGTTACCTACTGCTTAAAGAAATCACTTCTCCATGATAAGTACAATACCTAAAAGAATGTGGTGATTATTACAACGTCAACTAGGAGCAAGACAGAAAGGACTAAGTTTATTATTGGTCAAAAGTGAAGCTTTTACCATAGAATCCACTAGAATACAAGGCAGGCATGTATTACAGTAGTGCTGGGAGCTGTGAGTCTAGTGATTACTGTTTGGACGGAGCCCCACACGTCACCTTTCGGGGGGAGGAGAGGAGGGAAGGGATAGGGGAGCTAGATGACCCTACCTTAACAAGCAGCCGGCAGTCAAACTATTCACTTTCAGGGTGGGGGAAAAAAAAAAAAAGGCAGGAATAGCGGGAGCTTGAATACCTACCTTAACAAGGTAGCGGCAATGACTATCACTTTTCTTGGAGGGGAAAAAAAAAGGTGGAATAGTGGGAGCATGACTTACCCTTCCTTAACAAGATCAGCTGGCAATGAAAATTTTGTTAATATATACTCCTCGCAGGCTTTGACCGATCTACAATAGGTTAGTAGTGGGACATCTGTGGACATTTTTTGGCCAAAAATAGGTTTCCCTAATTTTATTTAGGTTTTACGATGAGAGAAATGTCCGGCCAGTGGCAGGTCATGAGAACATTTTAAGAACAGTCTCTCTGCATTGACTTGGAAAAAACTAAGATGGAATAGTCTGTCTCATCTGAATTTATTTGGAATACTGACTGTACAGATACTTTTATATATTCAAATTTATATGAAAAGTTTTTCCTTTGGATAACTTGTTTTTGTTTAGCGGGCATTATGGCCAATCTGAAGAGAAGGGCAATTATGTTGAAATTGACAAAGGAGTTCCTTCGATATGTCTAAAGTCTTATAAGTCAGGGAAAATTAAAGGTTGACAGTAGGGAAACCTGGGCTATGGTCTGAAGCCTAGTCAAGACATTTATAGTATCGGAGGTGAATATCTTCACTTTATCTAATGAGTGAACCGGTGATCCTACTTACCTCGCTTTCGAGAGTAGCATCACTTGTTTTTAAATCCCACATGAATCTCACGAAGACATTGTCTCATATGAACTTTCGAGGGGTTTCTTGACTCTACAGAAAAAGAGGATCTGAAACACCTATGTCCATCTTTGGTGAGGAACAGGTCAACCTCAAAAGAAGAATGGCACTTTTACAATACTATTAGTACGGAGCAAGAAGTGATGGGAGTAGTACGGCTTTAGACCACAACCTGTGAACCATTTAGACCTAATGTAACAATGGATGGTTTAGGAAAGTGTCCGTTACGGGCCCAAGTAGTCTGAAAGTATAGCAGAGGAATGGTTTCTTTAGGTTTAGGGAACAGCTTATCAGAAATGACTATACGTGTGCATCCAGTGTCTCGTAAAATGGTAGATAATTAAGTCCATTAACTGTTCTGAACAGAAGGGTGTTTGGTCATTACAGTCTTTAAAAACATCTTCCAAGTTGTTTTTGGACCTTTTAGAAGGACAATCTGGACGTTTATGTCCCTAACACCACACAAATGACAAAACAGAATGAAAGAAGTCATTTTTCTTTCCACTAGGAGGCTTCCTCTTTTCTTCCTCCTCCTTTCTTTGATTTCTTAAGGTCTGATGAGACCCTTGCCCTTAGGGTTCATCCTTTAGGTCTTTATAGGAATTGTGAGCCTCAGATTTACAGGTCAGCAGCTCAGCAACTTCCTCAGCTTTAATCAGGTTACGTTGTCTGATGAATGTTCGTATTCTGATTGGGAAGAGCTGTCAGGAACTGGGTCAGCAACCCATGAAGTTCTTTATGTGATTTCATATATGTGACCAAATTCCTGAACTCTCTATCCAAAGTCGAACAAACGAAAGAGTGTTCCTGTACTGCGAAAGTTCTGGCAGGCTGTAAGTATTCAAGGCTGTTGTACCAGAAAATACATTCCTAACCTGGTAGCCAAGGTGTCAGCAGGCCATTCACAGAGAAGCAGTGGTATTATCAAACCTGATATTGTACTAAGTTATGTCTTCCCCCCTCTGTGAAGGGAGGTAAATTAGGTGTTGGAATATGTGCACTAGCTGCATGATCTTCAATTACTCTTCCGCTAATTGTTGTTGTGTAAGAGTTAACTTTTTATTCTCTAATTCAAGGTGAGATTTTTCGAGCTCGCAATCCTTTTCATCTCTCTATTAACTCAAGTTCTCTAGCTTTTTCCTCAGTATTTTAGCCTGTTCCTCACGTATTTAGCACTGTTCCTCACGTTCTCTAGCTCTTTTCTTCACGATCAAGTCTATCACGCTCCTTTTTGTCTTCTCTTTCTCTTTCTAACTGCTTTCTTGGATTTCTCTCTTCAATTCTCTCTCTCCCTTTTTCTCTGTTCTTTCTAGGTTCTCTTTCTCTTTTTTCTCTTCTTTTTCGATATCTCTCTCTCCTTTTTCTCTTCTCTTTCGATTCTCTTCTCTCTTTTCTTCTTCTCTTTCCCTTTCTAATGTCTACTCATTCTACTCTCTCAATTCTCTCTCTTTCATAGTTCTTTCCGGATCTTAGACTATTGAAAGATTCTAATTTTCCATGTTATCCTAACTTACTTCCGCATTCATCCAAAACTGGTTTCTCCATGCTTGCAAGAATAACTTAACTGTCAGTTGGAAATGAACGGTATTAAATAAAACAGAGGGCTCAATTCCTGCTCCGCTCAGACTGTTAAATAAACCAGAGGGCTCGATCCCTGCTTCAATTAAAACAATCTATATTAATTAAAACGAAGGGTTTCTATGCCGGCTTCCGGCAAACAGTAAGTAGAAAGGGGACACTTGACCATCCAAATTTCTCACCAAACAAATCAGAGTGTCCTATGGAACAGTTCCCTTGAATATAATAAGTGCTCAATGTGAAAACAAATTGTCACTGAAAATCTGGGTCCCCTAGAGTCTAATCCTCCAAAAGTGTTTCAAGCCTCACTTAAACAATAAATGCAGATTTAACTTCGCTATTCTGCTTGACTTGACTTTACAATAAAATTGAAGACCCATAAATCATCACCTAATCTTTTAAATACCTGTACTGTAGTCCTACCATAGAGAATGATTATCATGGCTGGTGGTAACCGTCTGTTGGTATGCGGCGTTGAAGTTTCATTGGTAGATTCGAAGATGGAGTTGGAATCTTGATTCAGTAGAGTTGATCCTGGCAAGGTCGCCACTTGTGAAGGCTTAGTCAGCCCTTGTACAATTCAGACAGTATTACCCAGGTTGGCTCCTCTCAGGAAAAAATTAATGAATAGAAAAAAAGAAATTAATACAGACAAACATAAAACACTTTATTATATATAAAGATATAAAAATATAAAACATTTAAATATGAAATATTAATCCTACATAAAGAAAATGGAAATGAAAAATATAAATGATAAACTGAATTCAACGTAATTTAAAACGTGGGTGTCTGGTGTGGGTGACACTGCTGTTGTTGAATCGTAACCGTGGATGATGATGAAGGGGGGATCGCAGGTGTTGGTTACACCCACCGCTTCGCTCTTCACAGTATAGCTGTGAGTTATTTTTATCCCGATGACAGGAAAGCAGGTCTTTCCCACTGCAAATGTGGAGGGGTTACGTCCTGCAATTTTCATTCAGGTGCCACAGGTAATTAAATCCAAAAAGGGAAGTCTCCAGGACGTTAGTCCATCTCCATCAGTTCTACGCGTTTGAGGCAGGTGACCCTCTCTGTATCCAAGCTGGAAAGATAGACAGGTTACCACTGCTTAAGGAAATCACTCTCATTGATAAGTACATTCCTAAAAGATGTGGGGATTATTACAACGTCAAACTTAGAGCAAGACTGAAAGGACTAAGTTTATTATTGGTCCAAAGTGAAGCTTTTAACCAATAAAATCACTAGAATACAAGGCAGCCAGTTATTAACAGTAGTGCTGGGAACTGTGGGTTAGTGATTACTGTTTGGGACTGGAGCCCCACACGTTACGTTTCGGGAAGGGGGGAAGAAGGAGGGGAAGGATAGGGGAGACTAGTATGTCCTACCCTTAACAAGCAAGCCGGTCTACCACCCCGCACCACCCCCACCCCAACGCCCCCCCCACAGCGGCAGTCAAAATATCACTTTCGGGGGTGGGGGAAAAAGGTCGGAATAGCGGGAGATTGACTTACCTACCTTAACAAGTAGCTGCAATGAAACTATCACTTTCGGGGAGGGGGAAAAAAAAAAGGCGGGAATAAGCGGGAGCTTTGCTTACTACCTTAACAAGTAGCCAGCATGAAACTATTGTTACTATATTTCTCCCTCGCTACTCCTATCTATTGACTTTTCCCTCACAATGGTATACGGGTTTGTATTCTGAGAAGTGCACTTTCATTAAAAGTTCAGTAGGAAAAAGATCTGAAGAATGCAATAAACATAGCCTTGGTGTGGTGGATAACAGAGGCTATTCTTTAGGTTCTTGTCTACAGACACAACAGGGAAAAAACTGGTGAGGAGCAATACCTGAAGTTTTGTTTTTTTTTTTTTTTTTTATTTTTTTTTTGTTTTTTTCCTGATTACTCTTGGGTCTGCATATTCCCCTGTAAATAAGTCATGATTTACGGAGAAGTTGTACCAGTAACAGGAAGCAGTAGCTTTTTGAGATAAGAGTCGGGTTATTTAACGTCTATGTGGGGAGGTAGTGGAAAAACGAGTTAAGTAGCGGAAGGTCTGGTATGCTGTGAAGAAACAGAGTAGTGCAGATGGCATAGACGAGTGTAGGAGCGGATGGGAGGAGAATCAGAGTCCATTATTTGGTCTTTGTTTTCTCACGCATTTCCAGTGGACTAGAAAGCTGCAGATAGTTCAGCATTAGAGATGGAAGGAGAAATGTTTAGTAAGATCAGAAGACGATAGAATTTACCAAAGAAGGGGGGATGAGAGGTTAAGTTAACTTTGGGAAGAAATTGGGAAGGAGAGAAATGAAGTAATTGGGAGGGGATAGGAGAGGGAGAGAACTGTACGATGGAGAAGATGAACTTCCACACCCGAAAGAGATGATAGTAAGTAATAGTTCACAGAGACTGGAAAGGATAATGTTTGGGAAGGAAAGTGAAGGAGGGGATAAAGAGATTTGAACTTTGGGGAAGATTTGGAAGTTGGAGATGTAGGGGCCAATGGAAGGTGTAGTTGGTGCGTGGTTTTGTAGACATAGATACATTCGAACGAGACGACGACTCAACGGCAGGTTGAGGTGTAGAGGTAGGGACTCGGAGGCTCTGGGTTGCAAAAGAGTTAGAAATGGATGGTGATTGCATTAAAGCTGTGACACAGAGGAGGACTGTTGGAGTAGGTACCACCGAGGTTGGAGGGCGTAAGTAGGTGGGGCAACCAGAATACGAAAATCGTGGAGTTTGGAAGTTCTCCTTGGTAGTGGAGATAAGGACTGCCATGGTGTAAGTGAATCCATCTTTCTCTTTGAGACTACATATTCTTGTTCAAATGAGACAGAGGGGAGGTCGGCTGCTAGATGTACTGGCACCAATAAACTGGGCATTTGCCTGGACTGGTATATTTCATGGAATGCCCAAAACGCTAGCAATTTCTATACGTTATGGTGTAGGGATCACCTCTTGGACTCGTAACAGTGTCCCGCTATATGGACCGAGACAGAAGCTCATGGCCAGTCAAAGTTAAGCAAAACTACATTGCAGGGGTACGTCTCTATCCGTAGGAGGTAGTACATTATGTTGTCTTACTTTGAGAATTGTGGGGTCTTGGAGCACCTGTGTTCCGAATGTCGTTACCACATGCATGGAAATTATGCTGAGCAATGGTTACTATGACGTAGAATGAGGATACCATTACAAGAATTGAGAGAACGGTGTTTTTGAGCTTGTTACAGGATAGCCAACTAATGTGATAAGGAGAGAAATGATCATGAACTGTGCTAGCATTTCCTCTTCCGTGACGATGTGTTTGTACCACTCTTGAGAGCATGAAACGTTATATTTTGACTAACATGACGCGGAGCGCCTTGCTGATACTATGATCAGAGAGAAGTCTGAGGAAGATGTCGGCTCTAGACGTGAAATCTTAGTCCAATGTGTACTGTGATCTGCAGTATCTAAAGAGAGTGATTGTCGTGTTGGTCTTTTCTGAGTAGGATCTAAGAGGTATTCGAAAGCAGCGTCATCAGGGGAAAGGTTCATGGTTTGTTTGAATGAGAATTGCTGGCAGGATGGAACCCCATGCCATTACCACCCATCATGCAGCTAAAACAAGCAATCTTGGATAGCAACGCACATTACAAAGCCACCTCGGCGGAGGAAAGAGAGGGTGGTCAGGAATTCCAAACCACAAACCTTTACCTTCATCGGCCACCACTCTGGAATTTGACATTCATCCTCCAGAGAGAGAGAACCATCCCCCCCCCCCACTGGCCGGAACCTGAAGCCTCCCAGTAGACCGGAAGAGGGACTGGACCTCCGACAGTCAGATTCCAAGGCAAGCTTCATACCACGAAGGTCGTCAAAGGAATGGAATGTCCATGCAGCCATTTCCCCAAGTCTAGAATCTACGATGCTAAGAGAAACAGAAAAAAGGGAAAGGGGTGGATGGGGTGAGGAGCAGGAATGGGAAAGGAAGGGAGGGGAGGATGAGGCAGGGAAGGGGATGTGGGACAGGGAAGGGAAGAAGACTATGGGGGGTAATTAGGTTTGATTGAGGAAGATGACGATAGGTGTCATTTACTTAGACAAGAGCCTCTTCACCACTATTAGTGAGCCTCCCTGGAAGATGAGGAAGTAGTGCAGGTTCATGGAGAAGCAGGGGTGAAGAGGACAATAGAGGGAAGAGCTAGAAAGGGCTGTGAGTGGTGCAAGAGACGGATTATCAAAGTTTGTTTAAATAAATCAGTTTGCTGTTAAAATAAAGTCAGAGAGGGAATCTGTTGTCAAAGGTGGGGCTGTCAGCAAAGATGAAAGATAAAGTAAGAGCAGTGACGAGGTTGGAGGAAAATTCTATGCTCTTTTGATAGAAATGACAGTCAATAGAATTGTGGGAAATTAAAATTGGAATCAGACAATTCTCATCTATAGAGTGGAAAAGGCTCCTCTCCTTGAAAACGCTAATGGTGAGACGGAGTGTGTTGATGCAAAGATGGGAGAGTGTTGTCTCCAAAACCCCAGCATCGATGATAAGAAGTCAGAACCTTTAAACTTGGTTTCACTGTAGCAACTTGTTGTCTACATACCTGGAGAGGGTTTCGTGGTCAATGCTTCGCGGCCGGTCTGTGACCATGGCCTCATGGAGATCAGGGCAAGATCAACCAACCTGTTATGTTAGTGCACGCAACCGGGAGTATGAACCACAGCCCGGGGGGGGGGGTGGTCCCAGTACCTTCTTGGAAGAAGCAGGGGTTTTTAATGGTTAATCCCCCTTATGTATGCTGGAGGCAGTTAAACAGTCTTGGGCACCTCACATTATTGTGTTGTTCTCTCAGTTGTACTCGTGGCACCCTGCTTTACATTGGGGGGATGTTGCATCGTCTGCCGGGCTTTTTGCTTTCATAGAGAATGATTTCGTTGTGTGTTTGGTACTAATCTTCAAGGATTTCCAACTGTATATAACCATGTATTCTCCCGCCTGTATTCTAGGAGTACAGGGTTTGAGGAATTTCAAAGCGTTCCCTGATTAGAGGTGTTTTATGCAGTACGGTGCGTGAAAGGTTCTCTGTACATTTTCTATGTAGGTCAGTAATTTCACCTGCCTTTGAAAGGTGTGTTAGTGTGCAGCTATATTTCAGCCTAAGAACAAGCGACGGAAGAGTGTCATCATGGGCTTGGCAGTCATAGTTCTGCGAAGGTTCTCATTATCCATAAAATCTTTTTCTGGCAGGAATAAAATTGATTACAGCGTGTGGTCTTTGAAAGTGAGATTTCTGACATTATCACTCCCAAGTTCTTTTACATTAGTTTTTCGTTCAATTGTGTGGTTAGAATTTGTGTTATACTCCGATATGTTTTAATTTCCTCATGTTTTTCCATATCGGTGTATTTGAAATTTTATCATTCTGTACTTCGTATTGTTTTCTGCAAGCCTCATTTAAGATTTATGTTGATGTCCGCCTGGAGTCTTGCAGTGTCTTCATGGGAAAACACTGTCATACAAATTCGGCGTGTTTCATCTGCAAGGAAGACACAGTGTTGACCCTATGGTCATTATCCCTGTTTATGTCAGTATGAGGATGAGGAACATGATGGGAGCGGAGTACTGTGCCTTGTGAATAGCTTTTCACTGTAGCCACCTCAGTCTTTACTCAATTTAAGTTATAGATCCATCTAGCAACTGTCCTCTTATTCTTTTATCACGCATTTTGTGTGTATTTCTTCATGGTCACAACTGTCAAAAGGCTTTTGTATATACATCTGCATTTTGTTTGTCTTCTAGAGGATCAAGCCTTGTCATAGTGTTCCAGTGTCAACGTTGAGACAACGCAGGAGCGACCCTGTCTAAACCCATGTTGCCCTGGGTTCTGTAATGATGAGTAGCCTGATGGGTGACGATCTTGCTTCTTAGACGCTTTCAAAGTTTTTTTGATATGGGATGTATTGGTCTGTAATCATTGCTATTCTTTATGACCCCTTTTTGAAATGGGCTATATCTGTAGTTTTAAAAAAGCTGTGGCCACCGTCCCTAAATCCATGCTTCCTCTCCATAGGATGTTTAAAAAGCACATGATAGGGGCTTCTTGCAGTTCTTGATGAACACGGAGTTCCATGAGTTGGGCCTGGGGCAGAGTGCATGGGCTTATTCATGTACTGTCTTTCGAAAGACTATAATCAGTCATGTTTGAGTCTACCGAATTCTGTGTCCCTCTCATAAAAAAATTATTCTGGGATTTGCTTTGTTCGGTGTTTGTATTTTCTCTGACAGTGCCCTCCTACATTTACAGAGATACTGGCCTCTTTTTGCTTCTTGTTATTCTTTGGCTTTCGCCTGTGTAGGGAGCCACCTTTCTCTTTCTAGTTTGCATTTTCTCTTTCTTTCTTAAAGGAATATGCCTTGAGTTTACCTCGAGAGTCACAGAGTCAATTTGTTCTAGACGAGGTTAGGATCATGTTGCTTAGGCTATATTGTCCAGATTTTTATCTTTGAACTAGTGTACTTGGTTCACCTTATTGTTTTTGTTAATGAAGTTGAATTTATTGAAAGTCCCTTCATGAACTGATCTCAATTTGTTGATCTTTTTTGTTTTTTGGACACCGTGCAGCATACATGTCTGAGTATTGTTTTTGAATGGTAACATTTCGTAATCAGATCATCATTGTTAGTGATGATGAGGTCCAGTTGTATTCTCAGTCTTGTTGGCTTATTATGTGTTTCTGCTGGTTTAAGGTGAATTTGATGAAGGATTTAAAAAGCTCGTGTGTGTGTTTCCATCTTAGCTGCCTCCGGGAGTAATCTTTCTACGGCATTATTTGGCTGCATTCGTCCTTTTTTAGGTGCCTTAGGTTTGAAATCCCCCAGGAGCAGAAGGGGGGCAGGAGCTGGAGGTTTTCCAGACAGTGATCAATTTTCCAAAGCGTTCTGGGAATTGTTGGGATGATGTATCAAGAGGATTGTATACAACCACAATGACCAGGTTCTCGATGTTTACTACCAAAATTTCATCACATCCATTTGGGCATTTAGTGTTTCCGAACATATCAGTGACTCTGACGTACAGCCCCCTCCTCCCATCCCCGCCCTTTTGCCTTGTTTTCACTCTGTGCATCTGTATAGGTTATAAACAAAAGGTTCGTATTTCATTGTCAAGGGATCCTTTATGTGGTCTCTGTAGAAAACCGCGAAATTGTGTTTGACTCTGTAAGCAGGTTCATGGATGAAAGATTTTTTTTGGTTCGTGCTGGTTTAGACCTGTATATTTGTAAAGATGATGTAGTCATAATTTGTGTATGTTGGTATGGGGGGATATCTTTCCTCCTGGCACTAATAATCTGTTGTTTTTGGAGTGGAGGCTATGTACTGTGATTCCACTCCAGAAATGATCGTTAGTTCATGTCACGATTTCTGTCATTTCCTGCCAGAGCTTTTTTCAATCCTGGGAAAAAAAAAAACTTCACTTGCAGTATCTGTGGCTACCCAGGTTTTCTCATGGTCTGGTTTTTATGTATTTTTGTTACGCTTTAGGTGGTGCATGACAATATAAGTTATAGTGCTGTCTACCTGAATGATGAATGACACATTTTAAGGGTGGAAAAGCTTAAGGAAGGAAGGTTGCAATTTCCTGTCATATTGGGCGCCGGCATTTTCTGGGGTGTCAAAGTTTGCAGTCTCATATGTTTTCCCAGATATTCCATTGCTGTAGATGCCTAACGCATGATTTGCATAGGTCTGGTTTCGCTTGCTCGGTTTTTCGTCACTTCATTTCCCTACTGGTGCGTGTTTTTCTGTCGCCTTACTATCTTCAGCACTAATACTAACAATGGTGCCTTCAACAGTTATTCTGAGATTTTATCTTTCCACTTTCTTAGGGGATTCGCCTTGTTTACTGTCTCCAATGGTAGTCATGCGTGCAATGGTTAATTATGCAAGATATATTTGTGACATTTTTCTACTAAATGAATTTAAGATGGTGTTGATGGCCGGTGGCCTTAGGTGGCTAATGCTCCGCTTCAACAGGAGGGCCCGAGGTTCGATTCCGGCAGGTGGAGCATTCGACTCGTTTCCTTACCACCTGTTGCCTGTTCCACCTAGCAGCAAATAGGTACCTGGGGTGTCAGTCGATGGTGTGGGTCGCATCTGGGGGACGTAAGATTAAAGGGACCCAATGGAAATAAGGTTAGACAGTCCTCGATGTCGTACTGACTTTTTGGGTTATCCTGGGTGGCTTAACCTCGGGGTTTTTAAAAATCCGAAACGAATATTATCTTATCTTAACCACATGATAGAAATGTGTTGAGTTTCTCCTACTTAATAATTCATGTTTTTCTTGTTAAGTTATAAGTTTATCAACCCTGTGACACCCTTGATAAGTGAATATTGATAGATTTATATATAATTGAAACAACGTCTGGTTGTTCCATTAATAAAATTGGCAACCAGAAGGTTGGAAGTCAGTAAGTTAGTCCTCAACTGATACAGTTTGGTGTAGTGGATCCTTCGAATCTTACGTCGATTTGTGACCTTGAGAGAAGTTACAAATTCTTAAGCCAGTGAGAGCAGTTTCCTGAAAGATGGGCGTCGGCCAAAAAAATTTTAGCTCTCTTGTTTACCGTCGATTTCTCAGTTTTGGTTGCACAAGACAGTGTTTTCAACGTGTAAAAAAATATTGTCAAAAAATATCCTCAAACCACAACTGGAGGAAAAGAGAAAAATGACTGATTTTACTGAAAATGCCCTTGTGTTCAAAATTTATTCCTATATGTGACGCCCCCACGTAAGGTTGTTTGGACATTGGTGCCGAGAGATCAATGCTTATACGAATTTAATGCATCCCTGTCTCTAAAATAACTTATCTTTATTTCACAAAAAAAAAAATAAAGTTTGTTGTTCTTGGGAATGTTGCAAAAACTCTGCCCTTTTACTCCACATAACTCAAAAAGTAATGGAAATTTCAAAAAATTGCACGTTTTAAAATGAGAAATCATTATTCTTACAGTTCTGTGAATATTTATTCATCTAATTAAGTAATAAGGAAGAATATTTGACATTAGGTGAATAAGTTACTTCTGTATATTGACCATGAAGCGCGGCCGGCCCCGCCGTCTCGATTTTTTTTTTTTTTTTCGCGATAATCGCGTTTGTTTGGGTGTGATTTCTTAATAATGATGTTTAGTGTAGTTATCCTCTTTCAAAAATATCGTTTTCTCTTACTCAGTGGGACCAAAGATACGACATGAGAGGATTTACTCATTTATTCGAAATATTCCCGGATGCCCCTCCCGGCCATATTATGGCACTATTTTATTCAGTCTAGAGTATATACATGTTTGTATGTTATTTATAGTGTTTATTATATCATATTAGATCAATTCTGATAGATTAATCCCCAAGCCGCTAGAGTTGTTATTATAAGCTGATATAAGCGTAATAATGAAAGTTAATTTCTCCTGGCTCTCTGGAGCGGGAACACTGCCAGTGTTCCCAGATGGTTCCTGGTTGTCTCTAAGTCTACGGATAAGCTCCGCCTACTGTTAATGATGCCAAATAGTCAGTTATTATATTAGAAAGAATGATGCAAGAAAAAGCGATAAAAAAACAAGGAAAAAAATCCAAAATATATACGGGCAGTGAGCAGACTCGCTACCCACATCGCCGTCACCATACCTGATATAAATGACTATAATTTCTTGTAGAAACGTCGTAGAACATTGATTCTTGTACCATTGTATTCCCAAAGAGTTAAGCTATTTTTCGGTATAAATAATTCAATTTCCATAATTTTTCGATTTTTTTTTTGAGAGCGCGCGGAAAATTGCCCTACAGCCCCCTAGTGTATGTTGATTCAGCATAGATTTATGTTCAGTTTTTCTCGTAGTTTGTACAGCAACGACATCTTATAGTAGTGTGTAGTTGCTTATAACTGATATAACTTTACATAGTTGGAGGTTGGGGGTGGTAATGAAAGATGAGTTTATTTGTATATTAATGTTTAGAAATATTTTACAATTACATTGTCTTCAGAAACTCATGAAACATTTGTGTCCATGGTAAAAATCGGATAAGATATATGTCCTCGTAGTAGGTGGGGTTTTCTCAGTAAGCGGTGCCAGTGAGCTGCTGCTCTGTCAGTGTGACGTAGCAACTTGTCTGCTGTGTCAGTGTGACGGAGCAACTTGTCTGGTGTGTCAGTCAGAGGCAGCAGCTTGTCTGGTGAGTCATTGAGAAGGAACAACTTGTCTGCTGTGAGAGTGATAGGGAGTAACTTTCTACAGTGTCAGTGAGAGGAAGCAACTTTGCGGTGTCAGTGAGAGGGTGCAACTTGTTTGCTGTGTAAGTGTAAGGAAGCAACTTGTGTGCTGTGTCAGTGTAAGGCAGCTACTTTGCCCAGCTGGTTAGTGTAATGAGCCACTCGCCCTGCTGTGCTGTGTAAGAGCGCAACATGTCTCCCGTGTCAGTGTAAGAAAGCAACTTGTCTGCTGTGTAAGTGTAAGGAAGCTGCTGATCTGTTGTGTCAGTGTATGAGAGCTACTTGTCTGGCTATTTCTGGCCACAAAATAGAGCGAAACACCAACGTCAAAGACCGGGGAGTGATCAGTCGGAGGATCTCATCTTAAAGGGACCATAACATTGTATCAATCGCATCTGCTAGAAAAATGACAGGATGGAAAATGAGAACCTTCAAAACTAGGGAGGCCAAGCCCATGATGACACTCTTCAGGTCACTTGTTCTATCTAGGCTGGAATATTGCTGCACACTAACAGCACCTTTCAAGGCAGGTGAAATTGCCGACCTAGAAAAATGTACAGAGAACTTTCACGGCGCGCATAACGGAGATTAAACACCTCAATTACTGGGAGCGTTTGGGAGGTTCCAAAAACCTGTATTCCCGGGAAAACGCAGGAGGGAGAGATACATGATTATATACACCTGGAAAATCCTAGAGGGACTAGTACCGAACTTGCACACGAAAATCACTCACTACGAAAGCAAAAGACTTGGCAGACGATGCACCATCCCCCCAATGAAAAGCAGGGGTGTCAATAGCACGTTAAGAGACCATACAATAAGTGTCAGGGGCCCGAGACTGTTCAACTGCCTCCCAGCACACATAAGGGGGATTACCAACAGACCCCTGGCAGTCTTCAAGCTGGCACTGGACAAGCACCTAAAGTCAGTTCCTGATCAGCCGGGCTGTGGCTCGTACGTTGGTTTGCGTGCAGCCAGCAGCAACAGCCTGGTTGATCAGGCTCTGATCCACCAGGAGGCCTGGTCACAGACCGGGCCGCGGGGGCGTTGACCCCCGGAACTCTCTCCAGGTAAACTCCAGGTAAACTGTGTTAGTGTCAGGCTTCTACTTGCCTGCTGTGTCAGCGTAAAGCAGCTACTTGCCCGCTGTGTCAGCGTAAGGAAGCTACTTGTCAGCGGTGTCAGTCTAAGGCAGCTAATTGTCTGCTGTGTAATGGAGCCACTTGTCTGCTGTGTCTGTGTAAGCACGCAACTTGTCTGTTGTGTCAGTGTAAGAATGCAGCTTGTCTGCTGTTTCAGTGTAGGAAAGCAACCTGTCTGCTGTTGAAGTCTAAGGAAGCTACGTGTAAATAAGTTATTTGTCTGCTGTGTCAATGTAAGGAAGCAACTTTCCTGCTGTATCAGTAGGAGGGAGCTGTGTCAGAATAAGTAAGCTTCTTGTCTGCTGCTTCAGCCTAAGAAAGCAACTTGTCTGCTATGTCCAGTGTAAGGGTGCCAGTTGTCTGTTGTGTCTGTGTAAGGACGCAACATGTCTCCCGTGTCAGTGTAAGAAAGCAACTTGTCTGCTGTTTCAGTGTGTAAAAGCAATCTGTCTGCTGTTTAAGTGTAAGGAACCTACTTGTAAGGAAGTTACTTGTCTACTGTGACAGTGAAATGAAGCTACTTATCTGCTGTGTCAGTGTAAGGAAGCTACTCGTCTGCTGTTCCAGTGTAAGGAAGCTACTTATCTGCTGTGTCAGTGTAAGGAAGCTACTTATCTGCTGTGTCAGCGTATAAGGAAGCTTCTTGTCTGCGGTGTCAATGTTAGAAAGTTACTTGTCTCCTGTGCTAGTAAGAGGGAGCAACTTGTCTGCTGTGTCAATGTAAGAAAGCAAGTTGTTTGCTGTGTAAGTGCAAGAGAGCTAATTATCTTCTGTGTTAGTGAAGCAACTTGTCTCCTGTTTCAACGAAAAGAAGCTACTTGTCTGCTGTGTCAGAGTAAGGAAGCAACTTGTTCTGCTGTGTCAGTGTAAGGGAGCTACTTCTGTGCTGTGTCAGTGTAAGGTTGCTACTTGTCTGCTGTGTCAGTGTAAGGCAGCTACTTGTCTGCTATGTCAGTGTAAGACCTGTGTGCAGTGTCAGTGTAAGGAAGCTGCTTATCTGTTGTGTCAGTGTATAGGAGCTACTTGTTTACTGTGTCAGTGTCAGGCTTGTACTTGCCTCCAGTGTCAGCCTAAGGCAGCTACTTGTCTGCTGTGTCAGTGTAAGGCAGCTACTTGTCTGCTGTGTAAGAGTAATGGAGCCACTCGTCTGCTGTGTCTGAGTAAGGATGCAACATGTCTGCTGTTTCAGTGTAGGAAAGCAACTTGTCTGCTGTTGAAGTGTAAGGAAGCTACGTGTAAGTAAGTTGCTTGTCTGCTGTGTCAGTGTAAAGAAGCAACTTTTCTGCTGTGTCAGTACGAGGGAGCAACTTGTCCGCTCTGTCAGAGTAAGGCAGCTACTTGTCTGCTGTGTCAGTGTAAGGCAGCTACTTGTCTGCTATGTCAGTGTAAGGCAGCTACTTATGTGCTGTGTCAGTGTAATGGAACCATTTGTCTGCTGTGTCAGTGTAAGAAAGCAACTTGTCTGCTGTGGCAGTAGGAGGGAGCAACTTGTCAGCTGTGTCAATGTCAGGATGCTACTTGCCTGCTTTGTCGGAGTAAGGAAGCTACGTGTCTTCTGTTACAGAGTAAGAAGGCAACATCTCTGCTCTGTGTAAGGCAGCTACTAGTCTGCTGTGTCAGTGTAAAGCAGCTACTTGTCTGTTGTGTCAGTGTAAAGGAGCTACCTCTGTGCTGTGTCAGTGTAAGGTAGCTACTTTTCTGCTGTGTCAGTGTAAGACAGCTACTTGTGTGCTGTGTCAGTGAAAGAAAGCTGCTTATCTGTTGTGCCAGTGTATAAGAGCTACTTGTCTACTGTGTCAGTGTCAGGTTTCTACTTGCCTGCTGTGTCAGCGTGAGGCAGGTACTTGTCTCCTGTGTCAGTGTAAGGCAGCTACTTGTCTGCTGTGTCAGTGTAATTGAGCCACTTGTCTGCTGTGTCTGTTTTAGGACGCAACTTGTGATGAATGGTTTGAAAAACCGACAAGTTGAAGATTGAGACACTTATGCAACATATGGGAATTTTTATTTAGGAAACGTTTCGCCACACGGTGGCTTCATCAGTCCAATACAAAGTAGAAAGGTGTAAGGAGAGTAGGAGTTTGAGGTAATCAGTCCCTCAGCCTGGAGCCGATGTGTTCAGTCCATCAATCTTGTAGAATGTACTGCATAGGGCCGAAGACGTGGCTTATATACTGTAGTCAGGTGAGGCGAAGCATGAGGAGGCGGGGTCATAGTAGTACCATCCACTAGTCGAAGTAGGACTTCGTCCAAAGGTTGGATAAGTGTTGAAGAATTCTTTATAACAAGATCCTATGATGCTGCATAAGTGTCTCAGCCTTCAACTTGTCAGTTTTTCAAACCATCATCTCAACGCCCAAACCCACTGCAGCATCATGGGATCTTGTTACAAAGAATTCTTCTACACTTGTCCAACCTTTGGACGAAGACCTACTTCGACTAGTGGATGGTACCACTATAAACCCCACCTCCTCCTGCTTCGCGTAAACCTGACTACAGTATATAAGCCACGTCTTGGGCCCTATGGTGTACATTCTACAAATAGATGGACTGAACACATCGACTCCAGGCTGAGGGACTGATTACCTCAAAATCCTCCTCTCCTTACACCTTTCTGCTTTGTATTGGACTGATGAAGCCACTTTTTGACGAAACGTTTCCTGAATAAAGATTCCCATATGTTGCATAAGAACATAAGAAAAAAGGGAACACTGAAAACAGGCCTACTGGCCCATGCAGAGCGGGTCCATGTCCCCCACGGGTTAGGACCAATGACCACCCCCCTGGATTAGCCCAATGACTCACCCAGTCAGGTCATTTCCACTCAAGGATGGAGAACTGCACCAGACCCAGCTGCACAAGCTAGTCAGGTCCAACTCACACCCACCCACACCCACTCATGTATTTATCTAACCTATTTTTAAAACTACACAACGTTTTAGCCTCAATAACTGTACTAGGGAGTTTGTTCCACTCATCCACAACTCTATTACCAAACCAGTGCTTTCCTATATCCTTCCTGAATCTGAATTTTTCCAACTTCAAACCATTGCTGCGAGTCCTGTCATGGCTGGAAATTTTCAGCACGCTATTTACATCCCCTTTATTTATTCCTGTTTTCCATTTATACACCTCGATCATATCCCCCCTAATTCTACGCCTTTCGAGAGAGTGCAGATTCAGGGCCCCCAGTCTATCCTCATAGGGAAGATTTCTGATACATGGGATCATCTTTGACATCCTCCTCTGCACGTTTTCAAGAGCATTTATATCCATTCTGTAATATGGTGACCAGAACTGAGCAGCATAGTCTAAAAGATGCCTAACCAGGGGCATATAGAGTTGAAGAACAACCTGAGGACTTCTATTATTTATACTTCTAGATATGAAGCCAAAAATTCTGTTAGCTTTATTGTGAACACTAATGCACTGTTGTCTTGGTTTTAGATTACTGCTAACCAGAACTCGTAAATCCTTTTCACAATCAGTAGTATTAAGATCTACATTGTGCCCGGCTCTTCGGTGATCGCTACTAGGTCACTCTTCCTGCTCCCGGTTTTTCTGGTGTTTTCACGGTCGCTCTTACGTGCTAGAACTTTAATTTGTGTCATCAATTCTATACGATACATCCCTCTAGCGCCTGGAACCAATCTTGGGCGGAAAACATTATATACTGAGTAAAAAAAGGAGAATTAGTGTGCACTTCCTAGCAGAGTTTACTGCCAGAGGGGAATCATAGGCCTGTCCCGTGTGGAAAAATAATAATATTGAACTTTGTGTCAGAGGAAAGAAAGTCTCCCTGAAAGCATTTATTTATTTATTTATTTATTTATTTATTTAAAAATTTGTGCACACATACAGAGGTACAAAAAATACAGAAAAGAGCAGTATGCCAAAGCCACTTATACTATGCATAGCATTACGGGCTGGCTTAAAATTAACTTAAGATGAACTAAGCAATGATGACATCGGTGATAAAACTTTAATGTAAACAGATTACTATAAAGCACAAGTGAGTATTACAAAGACAGGTCATATGGTTGTATGCATTGTTGTACATTCAGTAGAATGGAGTATTCTGTTAGGTAGTGTATTTAAAAAATAATAAAGTTAGATTGGGTTTTAGGTTTAACATTTATGTGATATAATTGTGAGAAACATTTAAATATACAATTTTTTAAGGTTCAGTTATTCAGTATTTATTTGGTTTTGGGTGAGTAAGTGATCTTTGAAAGAGACTTGAATTTATAAACAGGTAGTGTTTCTTTTATATTTACGGGTAATGAGTTCCAGATTTTAGGGCCTTTATGTGCATTGAGTTTTTGCATAGTGTGAGATGGACACGAGGAACATCAAAGAGTGATCTGTGCCTGTGTTATGGTCATGTGTTCTGTTGGGGTTTGGGCAAGGAGATGTTGAGGGAGGGTTAATATCAGAGTTAAGTGTTCTATGTATGAAAATAGGTGCAGTAATAAGTATGAATGTTTTGTATGGTGAATAGGTTTAGTGTATTGAATATTGGTGGATTTGTGCTGCTATAGTGAGAATTTGTTATCATTCTAACTGCAGCCTTTTTTTGGGGTAATTAGTGGTCTGAGAGGGTTTTACTTGTTGTTGAGCCCCATGCACAAATTCCATAGGTGAGATAGGGGTAAATAAGAGAGTGATATGGGGCCAGGGGGGCTGACTGTGGAGCATAGTACCGTAACCTTCGATAGTATGCCTACAGTCTTGGAAATTTTCTTAGAAATTTGTTGTATATGTGTATGAAATTTGAGTCTATTATCAAGGTGGATTCCTAAGAATTTTCCCTCTGTTAGCTTTGTGATAGGTGATCCGTTTATCATTATGTTAAGAGGGACATCTGTAGCTCGGTTACCAAACTAAAATGAAGTAGGTTTTGTCAATGTTTGGGTGTAAGTTTGTTAGTCCTCATCCAGGTAGATATTTTCTGTAATTCTGTATTTACAGAAATTGGCTAGCGTGACTGGGCTCGGGTGGGAGAAGACGTATGTAGTGTCATCTGCAAATAGTGTGGGTTTGAGTAATTGCGAAGCATTTGGTAGGTCATTTATGTATGGGAGAAAGAGAAGAGGCCAAGGACACTTCCCTTGGGACCCAACTGTAATTGGTTGTGCAGAAGAGTTTGCCCCATTTGCATACACATATGGCTTCTGTTGCTGGGGTATGACTTGAGGTAGTTAGGGAGTTGCCCTCTTATACCATAGTGTGAAAATTTTTACGTGGAGCAAGTCATGGTTAACTGTATCAAAAGCTTTACGTAAGTCAATGAAGATCCCAGTGGGACTTCTTTTTTCTCTTTTGCAGTGTATATATGTTCTAGCATGTGTATAATAGCATCATTAGTATTTTTATTTGGCCTGAATCCAAATTGGCAGGGGTTGAGTATGTTTTGGGAGATAAGGTGGGAGTAGATTCTTTTATAAATTAATTTTTCGAAGATTTTTGAGAGAGGGTGTAAGTTGGATTTTGGCCTATAGTTATTCAACTCTGTTTGGTCTCCTCCTTTGTGGATGGGGGTGACCCTTGCTATTTTGAGTACTGTGGGGAAGGTGGAGGATTCAATGGATTTGTTAAAAGAGTTTTGCAATGATTGGTGATAGCACTTGTGACACTTTTTTGTATATAAAGGGTGGTAAGGTATTTAAATCTCCTGCCTTGTTTTTTTAGCGTGTTGATAATAAGGGAGACTTCGTATGGGTTAGTCGGAGCTAGGAACAGTGTGTTCGGGTAGTTGCCAGTGAGGTAGTCATTTGGTGGGGTATCTGAGTTTGGGGATTTATTGGCAAGGTTTTGTCCTATAGTGGAGAAGAAGTCTTGAGTCTGTTTGCTGTTTCTGTTGGTGGGAGTTGGGGTTCATCTGATTTTGCTAATTTTATTCGCTATTTCGTGATATCTTTTTTGTTCCTAGAATTTCTGATAGGGTTTTCCAGGTCTTTTTTATTCACCTCGTAAGTTGGATAATCTGTTCTCATAATAAAATTTTTTTTGCCCTTCTTATCAGGCTGGTTAGGAAATGACGAGTAACGTTTTGTTTGGTCTCTGGTTATGTGACCCATTCTGTACTGTTTTCATATTGGTGTTTGTATTTATGGATTTGAGAATGCTGGGTGTTAACCAGGGACTGTTCAGTCTCTTAGCTGTCATCTGTTTATTTTTTAGGGCAGTGCTTGTTATAGAGGTTTTGGGTCTTTTTTAGAAATTATTAATACATTCGTCAATATCTGTATAGATTTCTAGCTCAGTGTGCCAGTTCAATGTTTGCTACTGCTTTTTGTGAGTTATTAATGGCTGCCTCATTGTGAAGTCTGAAGGTGACTTTAGTAGTGTCTTGGGTAATTTACCAAGAGTTGTTATGAGAAAAGTAGGGTAGTGGTCTGGGGTATTATCTGTAATTATGCCTGATTTAAAGGGGATAGGGTGTTGGCCCCAGATGTGGTCAAGTAGGGAAACACTAGTCTCTGTAACTCTTGTAGGTTTTGTTACTGTTGGTACAACATACATTTAAATCATTGTTTTTTGTGAATTCAGTAACGTGTGGGGTCCCTGGTCTTGCAGGAGATTTATATTGAAGTCACCTGAGAGTAGTAAGTGATCTTTGTTCATGCTGCATCATTATCATACTTCCTAGGTTTTGACTAAATTGGCTAATGTTTGTCTGTGGAACTCGTAAAAGTTTATCAATGTGAGAGGTTTTTGTAGGTATTTGGATTTGAATTTGGCTATTATAAAATTCCCCATGTTCATCCCCTTTTACAAGTATTAGTGATACATTCTAGTTGGTCTGAGTAGTATATGGCTGTGCCACCCCCTTGTTGGTCTGGCCTACAGTTGTGTATGGCTGTGTAACCAGGGAAAGGCATAGACATCTGTACTATCAGGCTTTAGCCAGGTTTTTAGTTAGTGTAATGATGGACATATTGGCATGTAAGGAATTTAGTAATTGCTATGAGGTCATCGTAATGCTTGCTTAAAGATCTGATATTGTAGTTAAAGATAGTTTTTGTTGTTGTTGGCACTGAGAAATGCCTTTGATTGTTCTGCAGTGTAGTAATTTTCAGTAACTGTTTGAATCATTTAAGTCATTAAAAAAAGGTTGGTATCAGGATCAATGCTTGTAATCATAAGATTTGTAGTGAATCTATAGTTAGAATTAAGTATAAACAAAGTAAATAGTCTTAAGCTAAAAAATAGCACCTGAAAATTTTTTAACAAATGTAAAATAATGAGCTAAGGTAGTTTTGGAATATAATGGCAAAGTTGTGAACTTATTCTACTTTTGCACCTGAGAATAGCACCTTGATTATTTTAACAATTGTGAATGTATAAACTAGGGTAGTTATATAAAGCTAAAATAAAGGAGAAAAAATATGAGGGACTAAAATTAAGTAATGGTAAACAAAGTTAAATGGACAGGGGGTCACTATGAAATAATATTTGGGTTTTGGAGTAAGATCTGATTTGTAATATTAAATAAATTGAGCAGTTATTGCACAATAAAAGTAAAAAAAAATGAGGTAGTTGGTACTAGCTAGCAAAAGATAGTTTTGGTACTTGCAAAAAAGTAATTGGGAAAATAAAACTAATTGCATACACAATAAAAAGTGACTAAAAAACAAGTAGTGATAAACAAAATTAAATGGACAGGGTAAGAATAATGAATATTATTAATTTGGAGTAAGATTTGACTTGTAATTTAAAATTATGAGCATTATAGTAGTAAGAAAGAAGTATAGAGTATTGGAGGTATTTCATTAGCAAATGATGAAAAATAATAAAAATAATAATGTACAATATAATAGTAACGTACACTATATGCACCACACGTATATATGTATTAAGGGCACTTATCTAATCTGTTACAAAAATGTCAGCTTTTCTAAGGAAGGTAGAGAAATCGTGTTCATTTGAGATAGTATATTGTTGTCCTGTTGATGTTTTCCTTACTAGTATTTTCCCATCTCGCGTGAAACACTGATGTATTTTGTTTTCCTGTTTAAGTTTTCTCAGCCTGAACAGAAGGTTTTGACGTTTTTTTGTTAGACACTCATTTATGTACACTCCATTTTTCATTGTAATTGCTGATTTAATTAAGTCCTTTCTTTTATCGTATGAATGAAGTCGGATCATTATACTGTGTTTACTTCCTGGTTTTCCTAGCAAACGTGTTTCTTTGATTTCATTGTTTTGCACGATGACTTGTACGTGGTTCTGTATTATCCTGATAGCAGTTTCTTTGCACTGTGCATGAGTATACATAGTGTATAGTGTATACTACAGTGGCTCCCTAGTATATTGATGATAAATGCTAAAGTGTCATTTGAAAACAGGTGAATTTGTAAATGAAGTGATAAGCCTATAGAGGCAGGTGCCAGAAGTCGCCAGAAACTTACCACAGGTCAGCTGTTTTTAATAATCTTCCTGGCTTGCTAGTGTACTCGCATATTATCTAGTGATACCAGTGAATAGCAGAATACAGTGTTGTAGTAGCAACTAACCAGTATTATAATGGTACTTAGTGGAGTGGAGTGACTTTCATTAGTTTCTTTTTCTTGAAATACCAGACGTTACTGTGAATTTCATATAACCTGTAGTTACCAGCGGTCGCAATATACACAACGAGAAGCAATTATTACTACAGAAAAAGCGCCCTTCCTCCAAAATTTGCACCAGTCAACTATAGTGAAAATATAGCATTTATTGTGGTGGAGACGGAAAAAAAAAAAAAATAGAGAAGCTAGATACAGCGATTGATAAACAAAGGTGGAGGCTCGACCGTTTTGTCATTTTAGGAGTGCCAGCCCCGTCACCGGCTCTTCAACACGCAAGTTATACTTTTGTATCAATCAAATCACATATTACTCGGGTAGAAAAATTCCAGTAGATCCTTCATGTGTTAGCTCAAATCACCGACCAGTATGGGTTTTAAAAAAGTGACCCACTGATCAGATCAGATAGACTGGTCCGAACCCTTGACTGGTCCGAACCCTTGACTGGTCCGAAACCCTTGACTGGTCCCGAACCCTGGACTGGTTTCAAACGGTTTCGTTGTGCACCACCTAGCAGGTTATTAATAGAATATTCAAGAGGTTGCTAGTAGAATTGCAGTAAATCAAAACCCTTCAAATCATTATGAAGCTGTGTGTAGTCTGTGGTCATCAAACAAACGGCTTCCACATGCATAAATTGTCATTTCCGTGGAAATTGGTGTCACGCCCTTGTGGGAGATATCCAAGAACTAGCTACAAGCAGTATTAAAACAGGGGAAATGTTTTTGGGTATGCCCAAATGAGATAAATCTGTGGACTAAAATCACAAGGGGAATTAAAAGAGGTCAACATCAAAGCTGCTTTCATAGAAAACCTGGAAGCTTTCTACAACAGATGGGGAAAATAAAAAGTCCGGGCTGAATGGTACTGCCCTTGATACTGGCCATGTTTGTCAGAAACTGTAAGGCTGGAGAGATGTCCTGGTAGTCAGTAAATGGGGGGCTGATAGTGCTGTCCTGGAGACAGTAATGGGGAAGCTGGAGGTGCTGTCCTGGGAGACAGTAATGGTGAAGCGGAGGGGCTGTCCTGGGAGACAGTAATGGTGAAGCTGGAGATGCTGTCCTGGGAGACAGTAATGGGGAAGCTGGAGATGCTGTCCTGGGAGACAGTAATGGTGAAGCTGGAGATTTTGTCCAGGTAGTCGGGAATTAAAACGCAGGAAGGAATACATATGAATACCTCATAGGGGACAGGGGCCATAGTAGGGAAACAAATGTAAATCAAAGATAAGATAAAACCAATATTGCAAACTAGAAATACCGCAGGAAATAGCAAACAAGAGGGCTCCACTAGCAATAGTGAGGATATATTACCAAAAACAAATGGGGGGAGCTCCATTTTGGTGCTAGGGAGGATAGAAGTAAGAAAAGGAATACAGTCACAGAAACCCAAGGCAAACGGAAACCAAGCCTGTGCACATACTATGCACCGGTACTGCTGGCATGGGAAAAACTTTGGGAAAAAAAGATGGGGCGTGCAACTATGACCACCCTAGGAAATGCCATGCCCATATGACAACAGGAAAAAAGCAAACTCCCCTTTCCCGTAAGCTTTTTTCACCCGAACTGTGTACCTCTTCAGTACAGAAAGACTGTGCTATAACTTAAATTGCCAGGCATACCATCTAAAGGGGACAAAAGATACAAAACATCCAGGCCATGGGAAAACTGGGTAGCCACAGCCACTCAAGAGGGAGGTTTTTTAGTGCCAGGAAGGAAAAAAACTGGCAGGAAATGGCAGAAATCGTACACCAAATCCAGTCATTCCTGGAGTGGAACCACAGTCGATGGCCTCCACTCCAAACCAAAAGATACAGATACTAATGCCGGAAAAAAAATCCCCCCCCAGTACCAACCCAAAACCACCAGTCCGATAACATTCTTCTTGCAAATATACAGGGTCTAAAGCCACAACAAACAACAAAATACCTTTCATCCGTGACTGCTTGCAGAGGCAAAGGCAATGTTCGCGGCTTTCACTGAGACCCACATAAAGGGTCACTTGGACAACGAAATATGGATCCCAGGTTTTCAACCTATACAGATGTGACAGAGTGAACAGGCAAAAGGGGGGGGTTGGCCTGTACATTGCAGAGTCACTTGTTTGCACAGAACTGCTAAATGCCTCAAATGATGTAGTGGAAGTTTTAGCAGTAAAGGTCGAGAACCAAAACCTAGTCATTGTGATAGTCTACAAGCCTCCGGATGCAACATCCCAGCAATTCCAGGAACAGCTGTTAAAAATTGACCACTGTCTGAAAACCTTTCCGCTCCTGCCCCCCAACTCTTGCTCCTGGGGGATTTCAACTTAAGGCACCTAAAATGAGGAATATAGCAAATAATATTGTTGCAGTAATAACACCAGGAGGGAGCTCTGATGAAAACTCACACTCACGCGAGCTTTTAAATCTCTGCACAAAATTCAATTTAACCAGCAAATAATAGAGCCTACTAGACTGGAGAATACACTAGACCTCATCTTCACTAACAATGATGATCTGATAAAAATATCACCAATCAAAAACAATATACTCAGATCACAACTAATTGAGTTCAGTCATGTATGCGCGGAGCCCCAGACCGACATAAGGAGATTAGTCACGAGGGAGCATTCACCAAATTCAACTTCAATAACAAAAAAAATAAAGTGGGACCAAGTAAAACCCAAATCCTAACCGATATAAGCTGGGAAGATATACTAATCAACACAGACCCAACTTTTGCCTAGAACAGATTAACTCGGGAGCCTCGATGTATGCACAAGGCTTATTCCTCTAAGAAAAAGGAGGAGTAGATGTAAAACAGAAAGAGACAGGCCCCCTTTACAGGCGACGGAAAAGAATAACAGAGCGGCTAAAAGAGGTCAATATATCTGAAATGCGTAGGGAGACACTGGTCAGAGAAATAGCAAGCATCGAACTTAAGCTAAAAGAATCCTTTAGGAGTCAGGAATCGCGGGAAGAACTAAAAGCCATAATGAAATCGAAAGAAACCCAAAATATTTCTTCTCCCATGCCAAATCCCAAAAACGAGAACAACGTCCAGTATTGGGCCCCTACTTAAACAAGATGGGTCCTACACAGATGACAACAAGGAAATGAGTGAGCTAAATCAAGTCCCAATATGACTCAGTTTTTAGCAAGCCGCTAACCAGACTGAGAGTCGAAGATCAAAATGAAATTTTTTTTGAGAGAGCCACAAAATTTGATTAACACAGCCTATCCGATGTTATCCTGACGCCAAATGACTTCGAACAGGCGATAAATGACATGCCCCATGCACTCTGCCCCAGGGCCAGACTCTGGAACTCTGTTTCATCAAGAACTGCAAGAAGCCCCTATCACGAGCCTTTTCCATCCTATGGAGAGGGACATGGACACGGGGGTCGTCCACATTTACTAAAAACAACAGACATAGCCCCACTCCACAAAGGGGGCAGTAAAGCAACAGCAAAGAACTACAGACCAATAGCAATAACATCCCATATCATAAAAATCTTTGAAAAGGGGCCTAAGAAGCAAGATCACCACGCATCTAAAACCCACAGTTACACAACCCAGGGCAACATGGGTTTAGAAACAGGTCGCTCCTGTCTGTCTCAACTATTGGACCACTACGACAAGGTCCTAAATGCACTAGAAGACAAAAAGAATGCAGATGTAATATATACAGACTTTGCAAAAGCCTTCGACAAGTGTGACCATTGCGTAATGCGCCCAAAAAAGCGTGCTAAAGGAATAACAGGAAAAGTCGGTCGATGGATCTATAATTTCCTCACAACAGAACACAGAGAGTAGTCGTCAACAGAGTAAAGTCCGAGGCAGCTACGGTGAAAAGCTCTGTTCCACAAGGCCCCAGTACTCGCTCCCATCTTGTTCCTCATCCTTATATCCGACATAGACAAGGATGTCAGCCACAGCACCCTGTCTTCCTTTGCAGATGACACACGAATCTGCATGACAGTGTCTTCCATTGCAGACACTGCAAAGCTCCAGGCAGACATCAACCAAATCTTTCAGTGGGCTGCAGAAAACAATATGAAGTTTTAACGATGAGAAATTTCAATTACTCAGATATGGTAAACATGAGGAAATAAATCTTCATCAGAGTACAAAACAAATTCTGGCCACAAAATAGAGCGAAACACCAACGTCCAAAGACCTGGGAGTGATCATGTCGGAGGATCCACCTCAAGGACCATAACATTTTATCAATCGCATCTGCTAGAAAAATGACAGGATGGATAATGAGAACCTTCAAAAATAGGGAGGCCAGCCATGATGACACTCTTCAGGTCACTTGTTCTATCTAGGCTGGAATATTGCTGCACACTAACAGCACCTTTCAAGGCAGGTGAAATTGCCGACCTAGAAAATGTACAGAGAACTTTCACGGCGCGCATAACGGGGATAAAACACCTCAATTATTGGAGCGCTTGAGGTTCCTAAACCTGTATTCCCTGAACGCAGGAGGGAGAGATACATGATTATATACACCTGGAAAATCCTAGAGGGACTAGTACCGAACTTGCACACGAAAATCACCCACTACGAAAGCAAAAGAAATGGCAGGGCGATAGCACCATCCCCCAATGAAAACAATGGTGTCACTAGCACGTTAAGAGACCCTTACAATAAGTGTCAGGGCCCCAACTGTTCAACTGCCTCCCAGCACACATAAGGGGGATTACCAAAAGACCCCTGGCAGTCTTCAAGCTGGCACTGGGCAAGCACCTAAAGTCAGTTCCGGATCAGCCGGGGTGTGGCTCTATGTTGGGTTTTCGTGCAGCCAGCAGCAACAGCCTGGTTGATCAGGCTCTGATCCACCAGGAGGCCTGGTCTCAACCGGGCCTCGGGGCGTTGACCTCCGGAACTCTCTCCAGGTAAACTCCAGGTATGTCGCATGGTTTTTTTAACTGTCCAACATTTTGAAATTTGCATTTGTCAATATTAAACTGCATCTGCCACTTCTCCGACCATTGCATCAGTCCCATTCAAATCACTTGGAGTGCTCTTGTGTCCTCATTAGAATGAATATGACGGCCTATTTGGTGTTATAGTGTCATTAGCAAATTTGCTTAGTCGCTATTTATTCCCTCATCTATGTCGTTTATGTAAATTGTGAAAAACAACGGGCCCAACACTGAACCCTGAGGAACACCGGTTGTGACGTGCCCCCATTCTGATTTCTCCCCATTTATGTAACTCTCTGCTGTCTATTTGTCAGCCATGCCTCTACCCAGGAAAAAATTTTTCCTATTCCGTGTGCCTTAAGTTTCCTCAATAGACTCTGATGTGGAACTCTATCGAAAGGCTTACTGAAGTCAATATACAAAAAATATTCATTATCATGATCTACCTCCTCAACACCTTAGTGAAAAAAATTAGTAAATTCGTAAGACAGGAACGCCCCTTTGTAAAATCTGTTGAAATTCATTAATCAATCTGTGCCTGTCAAGATGGCTAAAGAATTGCTTTTGGCAATTATTCATTCCATTAATTTTTCCACTATGGAGGTAATGGCTTATTGGTCTTTAGTTCGTAGCCAAGGACCTGTCACCTGCCTTTGTAAATGTATTACATTGGCCATTTTCCACTTATGTCGGCACTATGGCTAGTTTGTAGTAATTTGTTAAAAAGATAGCAAAGGTATGCTAGTTCCTCTTTACACTCCTTTAACACCCTTGCAAACAGTTCATCAGAGTTGGGGATTTGTCACATTTTTAGTTTCTCTATTTTGTCTGAAGTCAATGTCATAGTTACTGCAATTGTACATAGTTTTTTTCATCCTGTTTCTACTTAATCTATTATTTCAGGAATATCGCTGTATTTTCCTGGGTGAAAACTGAGAGGAAGTAGGTATTGAGAATTTCACACATATTCCTTATCACTGTCAGTGATCTGACCAGAGTGACTCTTAAGTGGGCCAATGTGTCCCTAATTTTCTTCTGTTTACTGAAGACCCTTTTTGGTTAGTTTTTTGAATCCCTTGCGAACCTTAGCCTCATAATTCCTTTTTGCTTTTCTTAGTTCCTTTTTTATTTTTCTATTTATTTGAATATATGATTCTTTAACTGCCCATCCCTTTTTTGATACGCCTATATATGCCTTTCTTTTTTGAACCAATGAGATGTTTTTAATCTATTGTTCATCCATTTGGGATCATTTTTGTTAGATCTAATTTCCCTTCTCGCGCAAAAGTTGTTATGGGCGCTAGAAACAATTGCTCTGAAAAACGTCATACTGGCAACCCAGATCACTACCTGACCCTTAGTCAGGTCATCCCAATTTGCCCACCTAAGGTCATTTTTCGTCCCATTGAAGTCAGGCAAGCGAAAATCTGGGACAGAGACTTGATTGCTGTCTCTGGGTAATTCCATGATATATTGAAACAAGTGATTTGTGGATCACTTTCCCCAGCTCATCATAACCTCAAGATTATTAATAGTGGATCTTTTGTTGGCAAGAACCAAGTCAAGCAAATTGTTTCTTAGTTGGTTCTGTCTCAAGCGTTCTAATAAGGCATTCCTGAACTATATCAAGAAAGTCACTAGACTCAAGATTTCCTGTCATATTGTTCCAGTCAAATTGTCTAAAGTTAAAATCTCCCATTAATCACAACATTTTTCATATTAGAGCCTTATGAAATTTCGTCCCATAACAGCTTACTGCCCTCCCTATCAAGGTGTGGGGGCCTATAAATCAAACCAACTTATTTTTGCCACGTCCCTCGAGAAAACTGTAGGGCCAACCGATTTCTGTGTTCGATGTTTTTAATCTGATATAATGTCTTAGACAACAATTTAAATTTTCTCTGAACATACATCGCCTCACCACACCCTTCCTGTTGACCCTTCAGTGTTGTGGATTAGTTTATAAACCTGTATGTTGCATTCCAGAAGGCATTTCTCTATCTTTAGGGTTGACAGGGTCTGTTATTACAATAATATCTATATTGAACCTACACTTGCAAGTTATCTTAGCTCATCTATTTTTCTTTTTTTCGTAGACTTCTACTATTTGTATAGTAAGCTTAAGGAACGAGTCACTTGTTGCCCTCTGCTATCTCTCTTTGTTTGTTGATCAATTGATTTGCCAATTACTAGCAACTTTATTTTGAATACTGTCTTTTTAAACATGTCATGAGGTATCCCGGTAGTAACTGCTGTTTGTAACCCTAATGCTGCAGCATGATTGTTTCCCTCAAATCCCATATCTCTGAATATATCAGTTTAAATTCCTAGACAAGTCATCAATTATCCTCTTAATTGAATTGGCAAGTGCAACTACTCCATCCCCAGAGAGATGAACCCCATCCCTTGTGTTGAGAAATGGGATTACCAGCTAAGTTTAAATATAGGGAAACTTAACTTAGAAAGACAGCTCATCGCCTGCACAGCCGCCCCTGCAGACGAGGTCTTGAGATGCTGTCAAAGGCACTCCTCAACTGGTTGAAATGAGTTATAATTTGTAAGATTATAAATTACCCCTAGGGGGTGTTATGTCAGCATATTTCATTCACTGATGGCTGACAAACTTACTTGTGTGGACTCAAAAGTCCACACCTAACTGCCGATTATAGGTTGATTACAAACTCCTTGCGACTCAAGAACTGCACAGGCCACAAGAATCGAGTATAATCTCTATCTATTTCTTGTAGTCCTACTCTTAAGAAAGCCTTGGAAATATCAGCCGTGTAGGCATATGGGTTTGTGCGAAATTTCTTAAGCACGTCTCCAAGCTTCTCAGTTAGTGAGGGTCCGGTCATCAGACAGTCATTAAGACTTGCTACATCTTTATTTGCACGTGCGCTGCCAATTTTTTATCAAGTAGTGGAGTGGTTTCAGAAATCTTTTCTGACTTATGAGTGGCGGGAGATAATGAGCGTCTCTTCTTTCTCACTTATTTCGATGTTTCTCAATGAATTGATGGTCCAACTGTTCTGTATGATATTATCATAGACAGTCGTAACTCTGGATTCTTCCCTTAGCTCATGTATTTGCGCTTTCATCTGTCCGAAAAGCCATGCGATAAAGCTAGGCAGGATGATGGTGGATTTAATTTCCATGGTTAACCTAACAATACTGTCCATCTTTTTATATTTGACAGTGTCCAATTATTGGTTATGAGGTCTGAGGCTCTTGTGGGCTTGTTTATTTACATCAATCCTATGGCAATCTAAATCCCACAACTTATCAAATGGTTCATTCATTTCTTCAGACTAATGATAATTTTTGCTGGTGGTACTTGATCAGTGGTTATTCTCGTTAACTAGTTACATATTCACTGAATCAATATCAGTTTCTTTTTCCCACTGTGAGAGGGCATGGGACACATATCATGTGGCTCTGCTTGTTTTCAGCAAGTGAAGATCATGTTTACTTACTATTATTTTGCACAAAACAGTGATAATAATCACTTCCAATTATTAAATCAATTTGGTCTAAACTGTGTCCGTCTGTATTGTCAGGACTGGCTAACTTGGACTTAGCTGCTTTCAGTGCTGCAATGTTTCTTTTAATCCTGGATCTGCACAGACTTAGCAAATCATCTCTTACCACAGCTTTACTGTCTTTTATCCTGTTTCCGGACCTACATTGATTTCTGCTTTGGTCATATGTTGTTTACCAGAATTGTGGATAAAACCAGCTATATCTACCTGTATTTTGGCATAGGGTGTTATTCAGTTTCTGCAACACGGTTCTTCTTATGAAGGACATTTGTGAGCCTTGATCAAATAATGTTAGCACATTAGTTTTATGTAATTTATTAGATAACTCAACTCGAGCTATCGGGAGAGCAGTTGCTTTAAACTTATCTCTCACATTTAATGCTGTTGCTTGTTGACTTCCTGGTTCTGTGGAAGTCTTCTGTTGTTCAGCAATAGTATTTGGGCATAATGTTGTATGATGTTACCTTGCATTTAAACATTTCGTCAGTGTGCATTTTCTCCTTGTGTTCACCTTAACGCTTGATGCACCTTTTCAGCTGATGAACACGTTGTTTACGTGCCTACATTGATGTGTATTGAATACAATACTGTACACAATTTGGAGTACGTTTATGTGTGACAGTTTGTTTACTGTCTGTTGTATTCACAGCTTGATAAATGCCTATATGGGATTTCCCATTCTGTGGTTTAGTGGGAGTAGGTATACTCTTTTTATACTGAGTTGAAGGTTTGTTATCCACGGGATTTGTGGAAAATTTTTTCATCTTGTCTCGTTGCTTGCATGCATGAAAAACATTGAGTGTAAACCATTGCTAATTTCTTCACAAGTGAAATAGCGTTTATTGAACATAATATTTAATCGTTCATTAGTTTGTGGTGGCAACTTATCTTGTACAATACCACATATTTAGCACCTAGAGATCTGAGACTATTGTCAAATGTGATTCTAAATGCCTGTAAGTCTGAAAAACAATGTTTGGGTGGCTTCAAGCTTGATATTAAGACTGCATGCCTAACTCTGGCCTTGTCAGCATCAAAGTAATTGTCTGCTAAGACACGTAAGGCTATTTGATAATTGCCTTTAACCACCGGAAATGACTTAATCAGTTCATAGGGTTCTCCCTTCACAAGACATTTAAGGTAATTGAACTTAGCAATCTCATCTATGTCCGTTCGTGAATTTACTATGGATTGAAAACCACTAATGAATTCTTCATAATTATGACCTTGGAATAGGTGTAATGGACAATGTAGGTAAGCTTGGTTAATGGGAACTTGTTTTACAGGTGTAACGGTGGGTTGACCACTAGTTACAGTAGGTCATTGTGACAGAGTTTTTCGGCAGGATATCTTGTACTCCTGTCACATCTTATTGTTGATTACTTAATGTATCCAAACATTTTTTTAATTTCATCCTCAGATGGTTTAGGTCTTGATTCAAGGGGAAATTTCTTTTCATAATGGTGTATGTCTGAATTAATTATTTTCAGAAGTTGTGTAAGTTAATTCAAATTTGACCTCAAAATCATTCAAAATCTATGTTTGTACTTGAGTTAATCCTATAAAGACTGAAATTAGTTTTTAATTGTGTAATCTTTAGTCTGTAAGACTGGAACTGAGTTTTCAAACATAGCATTTTAATGGTATATTGAATTTCTAGACCATATTAGAGTGTTTAAAAAAACTGTACTGCTATAAACAGCTGAGTTTATCTTATGCTTAGTCAGCAATTAATCGAGTCAGGCACTTTACACTACTGACCTAACTAAGCTTAACCTCAGGGTCAATGACCATGAAGGGTACAGAGAACATTATAGCTGGTAGTTCATTGGCTTCAGTTGCTGTGTCAGCCTGACACATGATTAATCGGTAAATAATGTTTTACACTTATTCACTATACACTATAAATGTCCCACTGTATAAACTGTAAATCACACGTGAATATTACTCTTAACATATATAAATTTCACTGTTAATATGTATTTGAAAGCTTGACACTATATATATAAGTTCCTTTAATATAACAGGTATATCTTAAGAAACAACTTTAACACAATCTTGTCTCTAAATTTCTGTCTATAACATTTATAAAAACATATGTGTATATACACTCAGCAAACTGAACATCGTTGGGTTGTTGTAGTCAGGATTCTCGAGATTGGAGCAGTGGGATGCAGGGGGCCATCCCGTTTTCTTGTTGGGTGAGCACTCAGCTCCCGTTTTCTTTGGGTGAATCGCTGGGTGAAGGCCCCGTTTTTGTTTTGGCTGCCCATTCTTTAGTCATTGAGTCTGGAGGGAATCATTTATACTGATGTTAAAATTGTAAAACAACTAGTTTTTTACAAGCTTTTTTTTTTTCGAAGGACCTTGGCTTGTAGGTTATTTGTACAATGTTTAGGTACAACGTATTTGGACCACAGTGTGGTCTTTATCCGGTGCGAGCAACGTCCAAAAATGTTGAGAAAATGGGATTACCAGCTAAGTTTAAATATAGGGAAAACTTTAAACTTAGAAAGACTAGCTCATGTCTGCACAGCCGCCCCTGCAGACGAGGTCTTGAGTTGCTGTCAAAGGCACTCCTAAACTGGCTGAAATGAGTATATTTTGTAAGATTATTAATTACCCCTGGGGGGTTATGTCAGCATATTTCATTCATGATGGCTGACAAAACTTACTTGGTTTGGGACTCAAAAGTCCGCACCTAACTGCGTTATAGGTTGATTACAAAACTCTTTGCGAATCAAGAAACTGCACAGTCCCTTCGTAATACAAGAAATTTGTAACTACTTGCTCTTGTACGTGAGCTATGGTGTTCACACCTCAACAGATATCGGTGACTTGATAGAAGCTAAAGTGTCCTTGGATGTTCCAGGTCTTCATAGTTAGGTAATACGCACACTGGTTACACTATGGTTCTACAAGATTTGTTTTTATTGTCACAGTCTTATCACTAAAGAATCTGAATCACACTTCTCCTTAAGTGTTTTTGTTTTTTATGAGGACACTTTGTTCTACACTAATGCACAGATTGTTTTTTTGTTGGTTATCTGGACGTCAGTGTCACTCTCAGTAGAGTCAAAAAGTAATCTGAGATGCACAAACGCCCCAACGCCGTCAATTCCCCCAGCACAAAGGAGGAAAAGCGACATAGTACTTTTGCTTCATGCACTTTCTCGAAGAAGCAAAGCAGAATGTTTTTAAATCTTGCTGTCTTAATGCATAGGGACAACAAAGTCCACGATCTCTGCTTAAGGTAAGAGATGTACTGTCTCTTATTAAAATTACTCTCGAACACTGGACTGCAAGGAGCAGCGGTCGCTTGACCACTTCGCATACTCGTACTGCATCTGCGATCAATTACTCACTGCAGCAGTAAACAAGATGCTTGCCCCTTCTGAGAGGGCTGGGCCCCAAGGGCTGAAAGGGCTGAAAGGGCTGAGGGGTGCTGTTCCCCCTCTGGAGATATTTCTCCACACCTTCATTTCATATAATGTTTGCCAAAGAATAGGTCCCAGTTATCAATGAATGGGATTGCAAGTTCCTTGCAGTCCTGTCTAGCCTGCAATTTATACCAATTGCCCTAGACATCCATTCATTGCCCACTCCTTTTCTAGGCAAGATGCTACATATGACTGGGATCCCTCCCATATACCTAACTACTTCTATGGCTGACCTGTACTTATCCAGCAGCTCCTCTCTCCTGCCCTTCCCAATGTCATCTTCAGGATGCAACTTGTCTACTGTGTCAGTGTAAGAAAGCAGCTTGTCTGCTGTTTCATTGTAGGAAAGAAACCTGTCTGCTGTTGAAGGTCTAAGGAAGATATGGGTTAAGTAAGTTACTTGTTCTGCTGTGTCTGGGAAGGAGATACTTTTCTGCTGTCGTCTGTAGGTGGGAGCAACTTGTCTGCTGTTTCAGAATAGGAAAGCAACTTATCTGCTGTGTCAGTGTAAGGCAGCTACTTGTCTTCTATGTCAGTGTAAGGCAGCTAATTGTGTGCTGTGCCAGTGTAAGGAAGCTGCTTATCTGCTTTGTCAGTGTAAGGCAGCTACTTGTCTGCTGTGTCAGCGTGTGTCAGTTATTTGTCTGCTTTGTCAGTGTAAGGCAGCTACTTGTCTGCTCTGTCATTGTTGATAAATTAGACACATGTGCAACTCTTGGGTATCTTTACTGAGGAAACGTTTCGCCACACAGTGGCTTCATCAGTCCATACAAAGGAGAATCGTGAAGAACATGAGAAGAATGAGGTAAAGCAGTCCCTCAACCTTGAGTCGTTCGATGTGGTAGCCATCAATCTTGGAATAGAATACTTCAATGTGCCGAGAAGTATATTATATACGTAGGCAAAGAGAGCGTGCAGCAGCAATTGTTGGTGGAGTCACATTTGTCCAATGTAGAAGTAGGTCGTGCTCAAGGGTTATGCAAGCGATGAATTCCCAAATATTAAGATCTCAAGAAGTTGCAGTGTCTGACAGGATTGTAGATGAATGGTTCACAGAACCGACACGTTGATAAATTAGACACATATGCAACTCATGGGTATATTTATTCTCGGCACATATGCTGTATTCTATTCAAGATTGATGGACTGACCACATCGACTCAAGGTTAAGGGACTGATTACCTCATTCTTCTCGTTTTCTTCACGATTATCCTTTGTAAGGACTGATGAAGCCACTGTGTGGCGAAACGTTTCCTCAACAAAGATAACCAAGAGTTGCACAGGTGTCTAATTTATCAATGTGTAGGTTCTGTGAACCATTCATCTACAAATGTGTCAGTGTTATGGAGCCACTTGTCTCCTGTGCCAGAGTAAGGTAGCTACTTGTCTGCTGTGTCAGTGTAATGGATTCACTCGTCTGCTGTGTCTGTGTAAGGACGCAACTTGTCTGCTGTTTCTGTGTAGGAAAGCAACCTGTCTGTTGTTTTAGTGCAGGAAGCTATTGGAAGGAAGTTGCTTGTCTGCTGTGTTAGTGTAAGGAAGCAATTTTTCTGCCCTGTCAGTGAGAGGGAGCAACTTGTTCGCTGTGTAAGTGTAAGGAAGCTACTTGTCTGCTGCGTCAGTGTTAGGAAGCAAGATGTATGCTGAGTCAATGAGCGGGAACAACTTTTCTGTGTTAGAGAGAGAGGGTGCAACGTGTCTCCTGTGTCAGTGTAAGGAAGCAACTTATCTGCTGTGTCAGTGTAAGGAAGCTGCTTGTCTCCCTGTGTCAGTGTAAGGAAGCTGCTTGTCTCCCTGTGTCAGTGTAAGGAAGCTATTTGTCTGCTGTGTCAGTGTAAGAAAGCAACTTTTCTACTGTTTCAGTGTACGAAAGTGACCTGTCCGCTGTTTAAGTGTAAGAAAACTACTTGTAAGGAAGTTAATTGTCTTCTGTGTCAGTATGAGGAAGCAACATGTCTGCTATATCAGTGTAAGGAAGCTACTTGCCTGATGTGTCAGTGTAAGGCAGCTACTTGTCTTTATTGTCAGTGTAAGAAAACTGCTTATTTGTTGAATAACCGTATAAGAGCTACTTGTCTGCTGTGTCGTGTGACAGAGCAACTTGTTGGTGATTTGTCAGTGTAAGAACGCAACTTGTCTGGTTGTGTCAGTGTAAGAAAGCAACTTGTTCTGGTGTGTCAGTGTAATGTATCGCTATTGTCTTGGTGTGTCAGTGTAAGAAAGCAAACTTGTCTGGTTGTGTCAGTGTAAGAACGCAACTTGTCTTGGTGTGTCAGTGTAAGGAAAGCAACTTTACTGGATGTGTCAGGGTAAGAAACGCAACTTGTCTGGTGATGTCGTGTATGAAAGCAACTTGTTGGTGTGTCAGTGTAAGGAATGCAAAACTTGTTGGTGTGTCAGTGTATGAAAGCAACTTGTCTGGTGTGTCAGTGTACGAACGCAACTTTCTGGTGTGTACAGTGTATGAAAGGCAACTTTTCTGGTCAGGTCAGTGTAAGAAACGCAACTTTTCTGGTGTTGTCAGTGTAAGAAAGCAACTGTCTGGTGTGTCAGGTAAGAAAGAAACTTTTCTGGGTGTGTTCAGTGTATGAAAGCAACTTGTATGGGTGTGTCAGTGTAGAAAGCTAACTTGGTTTTCCGGGGTGTCAGTGCTAGAAATCAGAACTTGTTGGTGTGTCAGTTGTAAGAAAGCTTCTTGTCTGGTGTGTCAGGGTAAGAAAGCAAACTTTTGTGTGTCAGTGCAAGATAGCAACTTGTCTGGTGTGTGCAGTGTAAGAAGCGACTTGTCTGGTGTGTCAGTTAAGAAAGCAACATGGTATGGTGTGTCAGTGTAGAAAGCAATTGGTCTGGTGTGTCAGTTTAAGAAAGCAACTTGTCTGGTGTGTCAGTGCAAGAAGCAACTTGTCTGGTGTGTCTGTGTAAGAAAGCAAATTGTCTGGTGTGTCAGTTTAAGAAAAGCAAACTTGGTTCTGGTGGTCAGTGTAAGAACGCCACTTGTTGGTGTGTCAGTGTAAGAAAGCAATTTTCTGGTATTTTTGTGTCAGGTAGTAAGATAGCAACTTGTTTGGTTGTGTCAGATTGTAAGAAAGCAACTTGTCTGGTGTGTTCAGTGTAAGAAAGCAACTTGGTCTGGTGTTGTCAGGTGCAAGAAGCAACTTGTCTGGTGTGTCAGTGTAGAAGCAACTTGTTGGGTGTCGTGGCATGAAAAGCATCGTGTCTGGTGTGTAAGTGTAAGAAAGCAACTTGTCTGGTGTGTCAGTGTAAGGAAAGAACTTGTCTGGTGTTTCAGTGTAAGAAAGCAACTTTGCTGGTGTTGTCAGTTGTAAGATAAGCATCTTGTCTTGTGTTGTCAGTGTAAGAAAAGCAACTTGTCTGGTGTGTCAGTGTAAGAATAGCAACTTGGTCTGGTGTGTCACCTGTAAGAATGCAATTGTCTGGTGTGTCTGTTAAGAAAGCACCTGGTCTGGTGTGTCAGTGTAAGAACGCAACTTGTCTGGTGTGTCAGTGTAAGAAAGCAACTTGCTGGTTGTGTCAGTGTAAGAAAGCAATTGTCTGGTTGTGGCAGTGGTAAGGAGCTAATTGTCTGCAGTGTCAGTGTAAGGCAGCTACTTGTCTGCGGCGCCAGTGTAAGGAGCTTATTACTGCTGTGTATTGTAAGGAGCTGCTTATCTGATGTGTCAGTGTAAGAAGTTACTTGTCTTGCTGTTATATAGTTTCAGTGTAAAGCAGCTACTGGTCTGCAGCCTCTGCTGTAAGGGAGGAGCGTTCTGCTGTGTCAGTGTAAGGGACGCAAATTGTCTGCTGTGTCAGTCTAAGTAAGTCACTTTTCTACCCTTTGTGTTCAGTGTAGGAAAGCAAACTGTCTGTGGTTGAAGCTTAAGGATGCTACTTGTAAGAAAGTTTACTTGTCTGCTGTGTCAGTGTAAGGAAGCTTCTGTAACTGTGGCAGTGTTTATTTAAGTACTTTCTGCTGTTTTAGCGGTGAGAAAGAAAATTTGTCTGCTGTGTATGAGAGGGAGCAGCACTTTGCTGTGTAGTGAGAGGGGAGAATCTTGCTGCTGTGTCTTTCAGTGTGAGGAACTCTATTGTCTTCTTGGTCAGTGTTAAGGAATTTACTTTTTGCTGTGTCAGTGTAAGGAAGCGACTCGTCAGCTGTGTTAGTGTAAGGCAGCTACTAGTCTGCTGTCTCAGTGATGGCAGCGATTTGTCTGCTGTGCAGTATAAGGATGCTGCTTAGGTGATGTGTCGGTGTTATGGCAGTTCTTGTTCTGCTGTCTGAGTGTATGGCAGCTACTTGTCTGCTGTGGTCAGTGGTCTGCAGCTATTTGTGTGCTGTGCCATTGTAAGGAAGCTGCTTATCTGCTGTGTCAGTGTAAGGAGAAGCTGCCTTATCTGCTGTTGTCAATGTAAGGAAGCTTCTTGTCTGCTGGCAGTAAGTAACAATTATTTCAATGTGAATGTTGAAAAATAATTGTATTTTAATCAGTGTGGTTGGGGACACAATTATTGCAATAATTATAAAAATTTTAAGCCTTCCTAATTAATATTTTCTCTTTCTTACATAACCAAATTCTAACATAAAGAAAATAATTACTTGGAAACCTTAAAAAATTTTAAAATCCGAATTTTTGTACATCGCTTCGCCCTTTGATCCTTTTTTCTATCCAAAAAAAATCCTCTTAATTCCAATACTGTAGTTTTTTCCTTTTGATCAAATTTGTCTGTGTATATTGACTTGTACTCACTGAGTAAAAGTCAGTACAAGCACATACTGAGCACTGAGCTGAAACTCAGCTCCTGACCCCCACCTCTTAGCCCATTTTTGATCGAAAACACATTTGGGGCTTCAACTACTCTTTAAGCTGTGTATTTAAATTTCCTTTAAATACTACTCATCAAGTCATACCCTTTTTTTCCACAACTTTTATACCATTAATTTATCTTTGATAAATTTACATAATTTTTCTACCCTACCCCTGGCCGGGATCATGGGTGTTTTTCCTGGTTAACCAGGTTGTTGTTGCTAGTGCCTGCTCCCCACAATCCATTACCCCTGGTTTTAATCACATCTGGTGAAGACATTTGTCCATTTCCTTTTGAAGACTTTACCTTTCACAGAAATTTCCAAATATACTCCCCTCCCCTCCTTTAAAAAGGGGAATAAGCCACATTGAGGGCTGACTGGGGTTTTTCAGGTTAAACCGAAATTTTTTTTCTTCACAACGCATGAAACACACTAAAACCTTCGAAAATCAAAGATTAAAATAAATACACTTATTATGTCAGTTAAGTTTAAATTAAAACAATCAAGAATAAACAAAAGGGACGGACAGGGAATGAACCACGGTCCGAAATTACAACCACCGCTTTAAACCACCTGGGCTATGACCTTGAAAGTAGGCGGGAAAAGTGTACTTTGTTAAAAATTTCAATAAAAGGGGCCAAATTAACAAAATGGCTTCTTTTCCCCGGCCCAAAGTTTTTACAGTATATCTATTCTTACTTCCCACAAAGAAAATAGTCCATGAACTGAGTAAGGAATAAACAACTTCAACGAATTTAAAACAAGGGGGGGGGAAAGGGGAAGGGGAGCTAATCGCGGGTTTATAAACTGACACTTTGCGCCTAAACCGCCTTGGCTACTGAGGTTTTGATGAGAAGGTAGGAAATGGGAACCTTTTTTTAAATTTAGGTCCCTATTTTCCCCCCAATCTTTCCCCTTTTTTTATTTACATAACGGGTAAATTTTTAAAAAAAAAGAAAAATTCATGAATTATTCATAAAAAACATAATTCATTTTTGCAAAAATTTTGTTTTTGGTGTGTACAGACAAGCAGCAAACAGGTGTGCTGTGTGGTCACGACTGGGGCGCTGTTTGTGGTGGATATTGACTGCATTCATCTACCATTACCACAGGACGATTACCTCCAAAACAAGACTGGGGGTAAACCGCCATTGTCACAGGACATCGCAGTATGTCCACAAACTGCTTTTTGCCACACATAAAATTTTTCCCATATATATTTTTCTAAAAAGTTTTTAAATTATTTATTCCCCGATTTAGGGGATATGAGAAAAATGCCGTTTTTTGGGTTTTGGGACTGAAATGAATCCACCGCCCCCTTCCCGAGAGGTTTTAAACCCCATGGGAATTATTAAGCGGTTTAAAAAAAGATAAATTGAAAGTCCCCTATTTTTTTTGAAAAAGTGATGATTGGGGAATGAAACCATTACATTTTTGGAAAAAAAAACTTAATTTTATCAAGATTACAGTAATGAATTGTTAACAAAACAAAGGGTTTTTAAAAAAAAATAAACGTTTATCAACAGGTTTTCACTTGATGAACTGTTTTTCAACATTTTTAAACTGAGGGCAGTTATCAACGTTCACTTGATGACACTGTTTATATAGTTACGTTGATGAGATTTTACAACTTACAGTTGATAGACTGTTATCGACAATTTTTAATTGTTTGACAGGGATGGGAAGGCCAACTTAAAAGGTAATTTTACAGGGATCGGAAGGAACAACTTAACATGGTAATGTTTTGACAGGTATCGGGAAGAACAAAATTAACATAGTAATTTTGACAGGGATCGGAAGGGGAAAATTTAAAATAGTAATGTTTGACAGGGACGGGGAAAGGGGACAACTTAACCCCGTAATTTTCTA
>NC_069416.1:549946-576450 GCF_026875155.1 Cherax quadricarinatus
TCGCTAAAAAAATGACAGGATGGATAATGAGAACCTTCAAAACTAGGGAGGCCAAGCCCATGATGACACTCTTCAGGTCACTTGTTCTATCTAGGCTGGAATATTGCTGCACACTAACAGCACCTTTCAAGGCAGGTGAAATTGCCGACCTAGAAAATGTACAGAGAACTTTCACGGCGCGCATAACGGAGATAAAACACCTCAATTATTGGGAGCGCTTGAGGTTCCTAAACCTGTATTCCCTGGAACGCAGGAGGGAGAGATACATGATTATATACACCTGGAAAATCCTAGAGGGACTAGTACCGAACTTGCACACGAAAATCACCCACTACGAAAGCAAAAGAAATGGCAGACGATGCACCATCCCCCCAATGAAAAGCAATGGTGTCACTAGCACGTTAAGAGACCATACAATAAGTGTCAGGGGCCCGAGACTGTTCAACTGCCTCCCAGCACACATAAGGGGGATTACCAACAGACCCCTGGCAGTCTTCAAGCTGGCACTGGACAAGCACCTAAAGTCAGTTCCGGATCAGCCGGGCTGTGGCTCGTATGTTGGTTTGCGTGCAGCCAGCAGCAACAGCCTGGTTGATCAGGCTCTGATCCACCAGGAGGCCTGGTCTCAGACCGGGCCGCGGGGGCGTTGACCTCCGGAACTCTCTCCAGGTAAACTCCAGGTATGTCGCATGGTTATTTAACTGTCCAACATTTTGAAATTTGCATTTGTCAATATTAAACTGCATCTGCCACTTCTCCGACCATTGCATCAGTCTATTCAAATCATCTTGGAGTGCTCTTGTGTCCTCATTAGAATGAATATGACGGCCTATTTTGGTGTTATAGTGTCATTAGCAAATTTGCTTATGTCGCTATTTATTCCCTCATCTATGTCGTTTATGTAAATTGTGAACAACAACGGGCCCAACACTGACCCCTGAGGAACACCGGTTGTGACGTGCCCCCATTCTGATTTCTCCCCATTTATGTAAACTCTCTGCTGTCTATTTGTCAGCCATGCCTCTACCCAGGAAAAAATTTCTCCTATTCCGTGTGCCTTAAGTTTCCTCAATAGACTCTGATGTGGAACTCTATCGAAAGGCTTACTGAAGTCAATATACAAAATATATTCATTATCATGATCTACCTCCTCAAACACCTTAGTGAAAAAAATTAGTAAATTCGTAAGACAGGAACGCCCCTTTGTAAAATCTGTTGAAATTCATTAATCAATCTGTGCCTGTCAAGATGGCTACGAATTGCTTCGGCAATTATTCATTCCATTAATTTTCCCACTATGGAGGTAAGGCTTATTGGTCTATAGTTCGTAGCCAAGGACCTGTCACCTGCCTTGTAAATAGGTATTACATTTGCCATTTTCCACTTATGAGGCACTATGCTAGTTTGTAGTAATATGTTAAAAAGATTAGCCAAAGGTATGCTAAGTTCCTCTTTACACTCCTTTAACACCCTTGCAAACAGTTCATCAGAGTCTGGGGATTTGTCACATTTTAGTTTCTCTATTTGTCTGAAGACAATGTCACTAGTTACCGCAATTGTACATAGTTTATTATCATCCTGTTCTACATAATCTATTATTTCAGGAATATCGCTAGTATTTTCCTGGGTGAAAACTGAGAGGAAGTAGGTATTGAGAATTTCACACATATCCTTATCACTGTCAGTGATCTGACCAGAGTTACTCTTAAGTGGGCCAATAGTGTCCCTAATCTTTCTTCTGTATACCTGAAAGAACCCTTTTGGGTTAGTTTTTGAATCCCTTGCGACCTTAGCCTCATAATTCCTTTTTGCTTTTCTTATTCCTTTCTTTATTTTTCTATTTATTTGAATATATTGATTTCTTAACTGCCCATCTCCTTTTTTGATACGCCTATATATGCCTTTCTTTTGACCAATGAGATGTTTTAATCTATTGTTCATCCATTTGGGATCATTTTTGTTAGATCTAATTTCCCTACTCGCGCAAAAGTTGTCTGGGCAGCTAGAACTATGCTCTGAAAAACGTCATACTGGCAACCCAGATCACCTACCTGACCCATAGTCAGGACATCCCAATTTAGCCCACCAAGGTCATTTTTCAGTCCCATGAAGTCAGGCAAGCGAAAATCTGGGACAGAGACTTGATTGCAGTTATCTGGGTAATTCCATGATATATTGAAACTAAGTGATTTGTGATCACTTTCCCCAAGCTCATCATTAACCTCAAGATTATTAATTAGTGGATCTTTGTTGGCAAGAACCAAGTCAAGCAAATTGTTTCCTCTAGTTGGTTCTGTCACAAGCTGTTCTAAAAAGCAATCCTGAACTATATCAAGAAAGTCACTAGACTCAAGATTTCCTGTCATATTGTTCCAGTCAAATTGTCTAAAGTTAAAATCTCCCATTATCACAACATTTTCATATCTAGATGCCTTATGAATTTCGTCCCATAACAGCTTACTGCCCTCCCTATCAAGGTTTGGGGGCCTATAAATCACACCCAACATTAATTTGCCACGTCCCTCGAGAAACTGTAGCCAAACCGATTCTGTGTTCGATGTTTTTAATCTTATATCATGTCTAAGACAACAATTTAAATTTTCTCTGACATACATCGCCACACCACCACCCTTCCTGTTGACCCTATCAGTGTGGAATAGTTTATAACCCTGTATGTTGCATTCAGAAGGCATTTCTCTATCTTTCAGGTTGAACCAGGTCTGTTATACCAATAATATCTATATTACCTACACTTGCAAGTAATCTTAGCTCATCTATCTTATTTCTTAGACTCCTACTATTTGTATAGTAAACCTTAAGGGAACTAGTCACTTGTTGCCCTCTGCTATCTCTCTTTGTTTGTTGATCAATTGATTTGCAATTACTAGCAACTTTATTTTGAATACTGTCTTTTAAACATGTCCATGAGGTATCCCGGTAGTAACTGCTGTTTTTAACCCTAATGCTGCAGCCTGATTGTTTCCCTCAAACACCCATATCTCTATAATATATCAGTTTAAATTCCTAGACAAGTCATCAATTATCCTCTTAATTGAATTGGCAAATGCAACTACTCCATCCCCAGAGAGATGAACCCCATCCCTTGTGTTGAGAAATGGGATTACCAGCTAAGTTTAAATATAGGGAAACTTAACTTAGAAAGACAGCTCATCGCCTGCACAGCCGCCCCTGCAGACGAGGTCTTGAGATGCTGTCAAAGGCACTCCTCAACTGGCTGAAATGAGTTATAATTTGTAAGATTATAAATCCTCTTAATGGTCCATACTGGATGAGTTTTTTCCCTTGATTCATAGATATTGGCCTGTGTATATTGACCGGTGTACGCACTGAGTACAGTCGGTACACAAGCTCAGTAATGAGCACTGAGCTGAAACTCAGCTCCTGACAAACCACCTCTTAGACCACTTTGAGTCGGCATCTCTGATTTTCCTGGCTTCATATCTACTCTTTAACTGTGGTATTAAAATTTCCTTTCAATACTACTCATAAAGTCCATAGCCCTTTTCCCCACAATCTTTTAAAACTTTAGAAGTAGGCTGAGGCAAGTGGAGATGTCCAGGTCTGAGGCAATGTGTGGTGTGAATATAATGCAGAGAATTCGTAGTATGGAAGTTAGGAGGTGGTGCGGGATTAAACCAAAACTGTTGTCCAGAGGGCGAGGAAGGGTGTTGAGGTGGTTCGGACATGTAGAGAGAATGGAAGGCGAAACAGAATGACCTCAAAGTTATCAGTCTGTAGTGGACGGAAGCGGGTAGGGGTCGCCTAGGAAGGGTTGGCTGGAGGGGGTAAAGGAGGTTTTGTGTGCAGGGGCTTTGACTTCCAGCAGGCATGCGTGAGCGTTGTTGATAGAGTGAAATGGAGACAAATAGTTTTTAATACTTGACGTGCGGTTGGAGTGTGAGCAATAGTAACATTTATGATAGGGATCAGGGAAAACCGGCAGCCGGACTTGGAGTCCGGAGATGGGAAGTAAAGTGCCTGCACTCTGAAGGAGGGTGTTAATGTTGCAGATTAAAAACGGTAGGTAAAGCACCCTTCTGGCAAGCAGTGATGGAGTGAATGAGTGTGAAAGGTTTTCTTTTTTGGACCACCCGTGCCTTGGGGGGAATCGGCCAGGTGATAATAAAAAAAAAAAATATTTAAAGTCTTTTGGTGAATTACGACATTTTTCTACTCCTGATGACGCCTCGCCAGGATCATGTGGTGTTTTCCTGGGTTAACCAGGGTGTTGTTGCTCGTGGCCTGCTGCCCCACATATCCATTAACCGCTGGGTTAATCAGCATCTGGGAATGAATTTGTTCCAGTTTCCTTTTGAAGACTTGTACACTTTTCACGAGCAATTTCAAGTATAATACTCTCTCCTCTAGCTCCATAAGTACATGGAATAAGCCACATTGAGTGCTGACTAGGTTACCTGGAGGGTACCTGGAGGTTATCCGGGATCAACGCGCCCCCGCGGCCCCGGTCCACGACCAGGCCTCCCGATGGATCAGGCCTGATCAACTAGCTGTTAATTACTGCTGGCCGTCGCAAGATCCGACGTAACGGCCACCAGCCCGGCTGAATCCCGGCACACGTCTTTAAGGTATCAGCCAGCCCTCTCTTGAAGGCAGCCAGGGGTTTATTTGGCAATGCCCCTAATGCTTGATGGGAGGCTGTGGAACAGTTTTGGGACCCAGACACTTTATGGTGTTTTCTCTGAGTGTACCAATGGCGCCCCTACATTTTATTGGCGGCATTTTGGCATCGCCTGCCCAGTCCTTTTACTTTCGTATTAGTGATTTCTGTGTGCAGATTTGGACCATTTCCTTCCAAGTTATCCAAGTGTAGATTAGATTATATCTCCCCCTCCTGCGTGTCCAACGAGTACAAGTCAAGGCTTCCAAGGCGTTCCCAGTAGTTAAGGTGCTTGACAGAAACTTATACGTGCATAAAGGATCGCTGTATACTCCTCTAGATCTGCGATTTCACCTGCCTTTGTATGGAGATGTAATGTACAGCAGTATTCCAGACTAGAAGCTAACGATCCATTACCACTGTAGCATTAATAAGACGCTTGCCCCTTCTGAGAGGGCTGTGCCCTCAGGGGCTGAAGGCTGAAAGGCTGAAAGGGGCTGATTTCGCCTGCCCTCTCCTGGAGAAAATTTCTCCACACTGGGGGGGCAGCAGGGTTCGCTGCAGGTGACTATTCATCACTTAACATTTTAATTTAAATTTTCCAACTCGCCACCACTGCTGCTTAGGGTCTTTTTCTGAAACAGCTTAGTCTGGTGGTTACTGGAGAATCACTTATTTTGTTTTCAACACTGTTAATTCTAACGGCAACAAGTTTTATTTATTGCCGGTTTATTCTCTACAACACCATTGCTTAAAACATCAACTGGTCCTGATGATTCCATTTGCCTCAGATATCTGTCACAATTTTTTTCCCAAGTGGCCGTGGGACCGCGGAACCATCATTATCGATAATCACTAATGTCACCAAGGTCTTAAGGAATTATGATTTTACAGGAACAACACCGTCTCCATAAAGTGTTCTCTCAATGAGTGAGATAGAGTCTTCACGCCAAATTTTCACCCAACGTTCAATCACTTTAATAAGGTGTTTAATTTACGTCTGAGTTTCTCTGGTTCGAAATAAGAAGTATTCCCTATGAGTTCTTTATCATTCAAGGGAGGAGCTGGTTCGAGCCTCTGCCATGGAGGTAAATAGTGGACTTAACACTTGCAAATTGTCCGATCATTCGTAACATAGTTAGAGGTCTTGGTTGTTGACTCTATTTTTCTCTTTCAATCACAACTGTACGGAATTCTTCTAAGAAGGTCGAATTCTTTGACGATGAGAGTCTTTCCTTAAACAACGTTTACAATGCCGATTCATTCTTTCATAAAATCCGACGTGCCATGGAGATTTAGGAGGAATTATCTCCATCGACTACTGCGGTATTCAGCATCTGTTGTACTTCTGGGTTGATCAAAGCATCTTGCTTTATAAGCAGCACCAGCAACTAAGGTCGTTGCATATCTGAAATCATCAGTCTGGACATGCCCTTCGGCTGCAAACCTCTGAATAATTTGATAAATGTTTCAGCAAACATGTCAGTGGCTCTTCTAGATGTACTCTGCTACTAGTTGTAGCACAAGGAACAAACAGATGTACAAACCTTGGAAAGAAATTTGTCAACTGTTTTGGTTAAAATTAATGGTCCATGTAATCTACACCTGTCACCTCAATGGAGTGGTATGTCAAACTCTTCAGAGGGATATGAGATGGACCAGGATACTGACATACACGCATATCATCGTGACGACAAGTAATACAGTCCTTATTTTGTTTGTTTCACACATTTGTCGACCTTTGGGGTATCCAGTAGGATGGTCGTATGACAAAGTTGTCAGCTACCCCACCATGTAACACGACTGTGGGCTTTTGAAACAATCAGTTTTTGTTTAGCCAATGAGTCTTGGGAATCAATATTGGATGTAGGTTTCTTTAGGTTAGTGTAGAAAATTATGATTTCCTTCCACGACACTTATAATCTTTATCTGAGTCGTGATAAAGTCCAATAGAATTAATCATAACAGTTTTTCTTGGGATTTATCTTGTGGGTCTTGTAATTATAAATATTTCTGTTGAGATAACATCTTTCTGTATTAGTTTCACCCTGGAATGTAATGGTTCAAGATATTCAGAATCAGGTTTTATGCCGTTTAATGTTTTTTAAGACAAGAGCTGTAACTCGTAAGAGTGTTTACCCATAGAGGATAATTATAGATCCATCAATGACTCCTTTCTGTTGTGTCTGCAGTATTTACACAAACTTATTTCGGCAGTGTTCAAGAAGACTGTTTCTTCTCTGGCATAAATTGTGCTTTTTGCTGAGCCAGTTATTTTCATTAAGACCAGTCGGTACGTGGAGCCTAAGTTAGTTAAACCACAAATTTCTTGCTTGAGGGGGGACACCACGTGAAACAAACATGTCAGGCTGGATGTTCTCGTGGGTTAAGACGTGGAGAAAGAGATAATCTCTCTGGCATTTCGTTTATTCTGCTACTCCTGTTCGGTTCATAGACCAACTTACTCTTAGTATTTCTTACCACTGGAAAACTGCTTCCAATTATCACTCCAGAATCACAGTTTTTTCCAATAGTAAGATGATCAGTAACTTTGTTTTGAGATAGACACTAATTTTGTACCTACATAAGTGCTGTTAGTTCCCGCGAGTGTGGTACTGTTCTGACCTTCAAGGGTGGCTACCCTGCCTTTGAAGTAATTAGTGTAACTTTCCTTCAGCATTACTCATGTTAAGCTTCAGTGCCATAACCTCTGGTTACGCATCAACCAGAACACATGTACTTGACTGTTTCCCTCTTGACATAGTTTCTGGGAAGTTTAATTGATGAAGTTGTTTAAACTTCTTGGATATTTCAACCCATTCTTGAACTCATTTCTAGAGGCAATTCCCATCCCATCCAATTTTGAGCTTGCCATGCATCTTGCAATGCCATTTACCTTTTGAAGGTAATTGGTAAGGACGGTCCTAGAGGAATCAAAATATTGTGATACTCTGACATAAACTACCGTTTAGGAGTGTACTGCATGATTTATTGTTACCTTTTGAGATCAAAGTATCTTCCTGTGTTTCCAATTAAGTCCCGCTTATTGTTGCAACCAGGAATTTCACAGCTTCAGGGGAAATCTTCTTTGATAAGTTCCCTTAATTTGCTTTTAATTTGTATTCCACATCCTTGAGGCATATTTGTTCTTCTTCTCTTTGTTAGCTTCTCGTGTATAAGGATCTTCAAATCCGCCTCTTTAATTCACATAACCTTGGAAGATTGTCCATATAGAAACTTTTCTTTGAAGGGACTTTCAGATTTCTTCAAATGTTATTTAGAGTCGCTCTAGTAAGAATGGAGAGGATGTTGCAACCAAATATACTGATTTGAAACGATAAGTTTTCACAGGACTTTGAGGATCATGTGGATATTCAGGCCACAAGAATCGAGTATTAATCTCTATCTATTTCTTGTAGTCCTACTCTTAAGAAAGCCTTGGAAATATTCAGTCCGTTAGGCCAGGGGTTGTGCGAAATTTCAATGCACGTCACCAAGCTTCTCAGTTAGTGAGGGTCAGGTCATCAGACAGTCATTAAGACTTGCTACATCTTAGTTGGCACGGTGCGCTGCAAATTATATATCACGGAATGGAGTGGTTTCAGAATCTTTTCTGACTCCATGGTGCGGATATAATGAGTCGTCTCTCTTCAACTTAATCTTTCGACTGTTTCCTCAATGAATTTATTGTCCAACTGTTTCTTGTATGATATTATCATTGACATCATAACTCTGGATTTTTCCTGAGCCATGTATTTGCGCTTTCATCTGTCACGAAAGCCATGCGATAATTGCTAGGCAGATGGTGGTGGATTTAATTTCCATGGTAACCTAACCCTTTATCGTCCATCTTATATTTGACAGTGACAAAATATTGGTTTAAAGTCTGAGACTCTTGTGGGCTTGGTTTTATTTACTTCAAAACCTATAGCATCTAAATCACCACAATTATCAAACTGGTTCATTCAGTTCTTTCCATGTAATGGATAATTTTTGCTGTGGTACATGAATGCAGCGGTTAGGCGGTTTATTCTCTAACTAGTACATTTTCCATTGATCAAGATCATTTCTTTCCCACTTTGAGAGGGAATTGGGACGCACATATCATGTGGCCTCCTGCTGTTTTCAGAAGTGAACATCATGTTTACTTACTATATTTTGCACAAAACAGTGATAAAATCACTTTCCATGATTAAATCAATTGGACAACTGTGCCTCTGTATGTCAGGACAGGTAACGTGACACTTAGCTGCTTTCCAGTGCTGCAAACTGTTTCCTTTTAATCCCTGATCTGCACAGACTTAGGCAAATCATCTCCACACACAGCTTCTACTGTCTTTTTCCTTTTTTTTCCTGTTTCCTGACCTACAGTGATCTGGCTAGTCATATGTCTTTTACCAGAATTGTGGAAAAACCAGCCTATAACTAACTGTATTTTTGCATAGGGTTGTTTATATTCAGGTTCTGCAAACACGTTCTTCTTATGGAAGACAATTTGTTGCCTTGATCAAATATGTTAGCACACATTAGTATTGTGTAATTTAGTAGATAACTCACTCGAGCTATCGTGAGAGCAGTTGCTTTAAAAACTTATCACTCACATTTAAGCTGTTGCGTGTTTACTTCCTGGTTTTCTGTGGAAGTCGTCTGTGTTTCAGCAAAAGTATTTGGCATAATGTTGTATGATGCATAACCGTTGCATTTTAAAAACATTTCTTCAGGGAGCATTACCTCTCCCTTGTGTCAACCTTAACGCTTGATGCACCTTTTCAGCTGATGAACACGTTGTTTACGTGCCTCCATTGATGTGTATTGAATACAATACTGTACACAATTTGGAGTACGTTTATGTGTGACAGTTTGTTTACTGTCTGTTGTATTCACAGCTTGATAAATGCCTATATGGGATTTCCCATTCTGTGGTTTAGTGGGAGTAGGTATACTCTTTTTATACTGTGTTGAAGGTTTGTTATCCACGGGATTTGTGAATTTTTCATCTTGTCTCGTTGCTTGCATGCATGAAACTATTGTTGTAAACCATTGCTAATTTCTTCACAAGTGAAATAGCGTTTATTGAACATAATATTTAATCGTTCATTAGTTTGTGGTGACAACTTATCTTGTACAATACCACATATTTAGCATCTAGAGATCTGAGACTATTGTCTAATGTGATTCTAAATGCCTGTAAGTCTGAAAAACAATGTTTGGGTGGCTTCAAGCTAGAAATTAAGACTGCTTGTCTAACTCTGGCCTTGTCAGCATCAAAGTAATTGTCTGCTAAGAAACGTAAGGCTATTTGATAATTGCCTTTAACCACCGGAAATGACATAATCAGTTCATAGGGTTCTCCCTTCACAAGACATTTAAGGTAATTGAACTTAGCAATCTCATCTATTCCATTCGTGAAATTTACTGTGGATTGAAAACCACTAATGAATTCTTCATATTTATGGACCTTGGAAAAATAGTAATGACAATGTAGGGGTAAGCTGGTAATGGGACACTGTTGTTACAGGTGTAATCAGGTGTTTGACCACGAGTTACAGTAGGTCCTGTGACAGAGTTTTGTCGCAGATATACTGTAATTCTGCCCCCTTAATTGTTGATTACTAAAAGTATCCAAAAACATTTTATTTTCATCCTCCATGGGTCTGATTCAAGAAATATCTTTTCATAATGTGTATAGTCTGAATAATTATTTCAGACGTTGTGTTAAGTAATTCAAATTTTTGACCTCAAAATCATCAAATCTATTTTGTATCTTGAGTTAAATCCTATACAGACTGAAATTAGATTTCTAATTGTGTAATCTTAGTCTGTAAAGACAGGAAACAGAGTTTTCAAACAAGCCAGTTAAAATGGTAATATTGAAATTCTAGCACCATACTTAGAGTGTATAAAAACACGTACAGCTATAAAACTGCTGATTTTTCTTATGCTTAAGTCAGCAATAATCGAGTCAGGCTCTACTGACCTACTACGATTAAACTCAGGGTCAATGACATGAAGGGTACATAGTACAAATAGCTGGTGTTCATGGCTTCTTTTGCTGTGTCAAGCCTGACAACGATGATTAATCGTAAATAATGTGAGACACTTCATTCACTATACACTATAAATGTCACTGTATAACTGTAAAGCACAACGTTGAATATACTTACACCGAATAAATTTTTAAATTATTTTTTTTTTTTTTCTCACACTGTTAAAATGTATTTGAAAGCCTTACACGATATATATAAGTTTCCTTTACTATAACAGGTATATCTATAAGAAACAAACTTTAACACAATCTTGTCGATCTTTATTTCGTCTATAAACATTATAAACACTATTGTAGATACATCAAGACAAACTGAACATCAGTTGGGTTGTTGTAGTCTGCGATTTTCGGGAGATTGAGCAGTGGGATCAGGGTGCCCATCCCCCGTTTTTCCTTGTTGGGTGAGTTCACTCAGCTCCCTTTTCCTTTTCTTTGGTGAAAACGGCCGGGGTGAGCGCCCGTTTTGTTTGGGATGCCCATTCTTGTCAGTGTGTCTGGAGGACTCATTTATACTGAGTTAATTGTAAAACACTAGTTTTAACAGCTTTTTTTTTTTTTTTTCGAAGGACCTTGGCTTGTAGGTTATTTGGACAATGTTAGTACAACGTATTTGGTACCACAATGTGGTCTTTATCCGGTTCGAACACGACCAAAATTTGAGGAAATGGGATTTCCAGCTAAGTTTAAATATAGGGAAACTTAACTTAGAAGAGAGCTCATTGCCTGCACAGCCGCCCTGCAGACGAGGTACTTGAGATGCCTGTCAAAGGCACTACCTCAAACTGGCTGAAATGAGTTATAATTTGTAAGATTTAAATACCCCTAGGGGTGTATGCCAGCATATTTCATTCACTGATGGCTGACAAAGACCTTACTTGTGTGGTCTCAAAAGTCCGCACCTACTGCCGATTAATAGGTTGATTACAAACTCCTTGGCGACTCAAGAACTGCACAGTCCCCGCTACAAGAAATTTGTAAACCTACCTTGCTCTTGTTGCGTGAGCTATGGAGTTCACTCCTTCAACAGATACGGTAACGTTGATAGAAGCGAAGTGTCCTTGATGTCCCAGTCTTTCCCATATCTAGGGAATACGGCACACGGTAACAACTATATGTTATACGTAGATTTGTCTTATATTGTTCACAGTCCTTATTCACTAAAGAATCTGATTCACTCTCTCTTAGTGTTTATTGTGTTTTAATGTGACACTTTGTTCACACTAAGGCACAGATCGTTTTTTTTGTTGGTTATCCTGGCGTCAGTGTCAACTCTCAGTAGAGTCAAAAGTATTCTGAAAGATGCCACAACGCCCCACGCCGTCACTGCCCCAGCACAAAGGAAAAGCTGACATAGTAACTTTTGCTTCATGCCACTTCCTCGATGAAGCAAAGCAGAATGTTTAAATCTTGCTGTCTTAAGCATAGGACAACATGTCCACTATCCTTAATATGGTAATAAATTGGGAGCTGGATTTCCCTTAATTGTCCTGCTAAGGTAAAGATGTACTGGTCTCTTATAAAATACACTCTGCAACACTGGACTGCAAGGAGCAGCGGTCGCTTGAACCACTTCCGCATACGCGTACTGCCATCTGGCTATCAATTACTCACAGCATCAGTAAACAAGATGCTTCCCCTTCTGAGAGGGCTGGCCCCCTCAGGGCTGAAAGGGCGAAAGGGGCTGAAGGGGGCTGAATACCCCCCTCCTGGAGAAAATTTCTCCACACCTTAGTACATACATATCATGTTTGCCAAAGAATAGGTCCCAGTTATCAATGAATGGGATTGCAAGTCCTTGCAGTACTTTCCTAGCCTGCTATTTAATACCAATGCCCTAAGACATCCATTCATAGCCCACTCCTTTTCTAGGCAAGATCTACATATGACGATCCCTCCCATATACCTAACTACTTCTATGGCTGACCTGTAACTTATCCACAGCTCCTCTCTCCTGTTCTCTCCCTGCCCTTCCCCAATGTCATCTTCAGATGCAACTTGTCTACTGTTTCATGGTAAGAAAGCCGCTTGTTCTGCTGTTTCATTGTAGAAAGAAACCCTGTCTTGCTGTTTGAAGTCTAAGGAAGCGATGTGTAAGTAAGGTTACTTGTCCTGCTGTGTCAGTGAAAGGAAGAAAAACTTTTCTGCTTGTCAGTAGGTGGAGCACTTGTCTGCTGTTTCAGAGTAGGAAAGCAACTTATCTGCTGTGTCAGTGTAAGGCAGCTACTTGTCTTCTATGTGAGTGTAAGGCAGCTAATTGTGTGCTGTGCCAGTGTAAGGAAGCTGCTTATCTGCTTTGTCAGTGTAAGGCAGCTACTTGTCTGCTGTGTCAGCGTGTGTCGTATTTGTCTGCTTTTGTCAGTGTTGTGGCAGCTACTTGTCGCGCTCCTCATGTTTGATAAATTAGACACATGTACAACTCATTGGGTATCTTTACTGAGGAAACGTTTCGCCACACAGTGGCTTCATGAGTCCATACAAAGGAGAATCGTGAAGAACATGAGAAGAATGAGGTAATCAGTCCCTCAACCTTGAGTCGATGTGGTCAGCCCATCAATCTTGAATAGAATACAGCATATGTGCCGAGAATAGCTTATATACCGAGTCAAAGTGGTCAGCAGTCTAGGTGAGTCACATTTGTCCAATGTAGAGTAGGTCGGCCTCAAGGGTTAGGCAAGCGATGAATTCCCAAATATTAAGATCCCAAGAAGTTGCAGTATCTGACAGGATTGTAGATGAATGGTTCACAGAACCGACACGTTGATAAATTAGACACATATGCAACTCATGGGTATATTTATTCTCGGCACATATGCTGTATTCTATTCAAGATTGATGGACTGACCACATCGACTCAAGGTTAAGGGACTGATTACCTCATTCTTCTCGTTTTCTTCACGATTATCCTTTGTAAGGACTGATGAAGCCACTGTGTGGCGAAACGTTTCCTCAATAAAGATAACCAAGAGTTGCACAGTGGTCTAATTGATCATTGTAGGTTCTGTGAACCATTCATCTACAAATGTGTCAGTGTTATGGAGCCACTTGTCTCCTGTGCCAGAGTAAGGTAGCTACTTGTCTGCTGTGTCAGTGTAATGGATTCACTCGTCTGCTGTGTCTGTGTAAGGACGCAACTTGTCTGCTGTTTCTGTGTAGGAAAGCAACCTGTCTGTTGTTTTAGTGCAGGAAGCTATTGGAAGGAAGTTGCTTGTCTGCTGTGTTAGTGTAAGGAAGCAATTTTTCTGCCCTGTCAGTGAGAGGGAGCAACTTGTTCGCTGTGTAAGTGTAAGGAAGCTACTTGTCTGCTGCGTCAGTGTTAGGAAGCAAGATGTCTGCTGAGTCAATGAGCGGGAACAACTTTTCTGTGTTAGAGAGAGAGGGTGCAACGTGTCTCCTGTGTCAGTGTAAGGAAGCAACTTATCTGCTGTGTCAGTGTAAGGAAGCTGCTTGTCTCCCTGTGTCAGTGTAAGGAAGCTGCTTGTCTCCCTGTGTCAGTGTAAGGAAGCTATTTGTCTGCTGTGTCAGTGTAAGAAAGCAACTTTTCTACTGTTTCAGTGTAGGAAAGTGACCTGTCCGCGTTTAGTGGTATGAAAAACTACTTGAAGGAAGGTTTAAATGTCTCTGGTCAGTATGAGGAAGCAACATGTCTGCTATATCAGTGTAAGGAAGCTACTTGCCTGATGTGTCAGTGTAAGGCAGCTACTTGTCTTCATTGTCAGTGTAAGAAAACTGCTTATTTGTTGAATAACCGTATAAGAGCTACTTGTCTGCTGTGTCAGGTGACAGAGCAACTTGTCCTGGTGTGTCAGTGTAAGAACGCAACTTGTTCTGGTGTGTCAGTGTAAGAAAGCAACTTGTCTGGTGTCAGTGTAAGAATCGCAACTTGGTCCTGGTGTGTCAGTGAAGAAAGCAACTTTTCTGGGTGCCAGTGTAAGAACGCAACTTCTGGTGTGTCAGTGTAAGAAAGCAACTTGTCTGGTGGTGTCAGTGTAAGAAAGCAACTTTTTCCGATGTGTCCGTGGTAAGAAAGCAAATTGCTGGTGTGTCAGTGTATGAAAGCAACTTGTCTGGTGTGTCAGTGCAAGAAAGCAACTTTTCTGGTGTGTCAGTGTAAGAAAGCAACTTGTCTGGTGTGTCAGTGTAAGAAAGCAACTTGTCTGGTGTGTCAGTGCAAGAAAGCAACTTTTCTGGTGTGCCAGTGTAAGAACGCAACTTGTCTGGTGTGTCAGTGTAAGAAAGCAACTTGTCTGCTGTGTCAGTGTAAGAAAGCAACTTTTCTACTGTTTCAGTGTAGGAAAGTGACCTGTCCGCTGTTTAAGTGTAAGAAAACTACTTGTAAGGAAGTTAATTGTCTTCTGTGTCAGTATGAGGAAGCAACATGTCTGCTATATCAGTGTAAGGAAGCTACTTGCCTGATGTGTCAGTGTAAGGCAGCTACTTGTCTTCATTGTCAGTGTAAGAAAACTGCTTATTTGTTGAATAACCGTATAAGAGCTACTTGTCTGCTGTGTCAGTGGTGGACGAGCAACTTGTCTGGTGTGTCAGTTAAGAACTCAACTTGTCTGGTTGTCAGTGTAAGAAAGCATCTTGTCAGGTGTTTCAGTGAAGAACCCAACTTGTCTGGTGTGTCAGTGTAAGAAAGCAACTTTTCCTGGTGTGCCAGTGGAAGAACGCAACTTGTCCTGGTGTGTCAGTGTAAGAAAGCACCTGGTCCTGGTGGTCAGTGTAAAAGGCAACTTTCTGGTGTGTAAGTTTTTTTGGGGGGGGGGGTTAAGAAAGCAACTTGTCTGGTGTAAGTGTAGGAAAGCAACGTGTCCTGGTGTGTCAGTGCAAGAAAGCAACTGTTGTCTGGTGTTCAGATGTAAGAAAGCTAACTTTCTGGTGTGTCAGTAGTGTAAGAAGACAAAATTGACTTGTCTGGTGTGTCAGTGTAAGAAAGCCCCATTTCTGGTGTGTCAGTGTCAGAAAGCAACTTGTCTGGTGTGTCAGTGTATGAAAGCATCTGTCTGGTGTGTCAGTGCAAGAAAGGCAAACTTGTCCTGGTTGTCAGTGTAAGACAGCAACGTGTCTGGTGTGCAGTGTAAGAAAGCAACTTGTCTGGTGTGTCAGGTAAGAAAGCAACTTGTCTGGTGTGTAAGTATATGAAAGCAAACTTGTCTGGTGTTCATGCAAGAAAGCAACATTGTTGTCTGGTGTGTCAGTGTAAGAAAGCAACGTGTCTGGTGTGTCAATGTAAGAAAGCATCTTGTCTGGTGTGTCAGTGTAAGAAAGCAAACTTGTCTGGTGTGTCATGTACGAAAGCCAACTTGTCTGGTGTGTCAGTGCAAGAAAGCAACTTGTCGGGTGTGTCAGTGTATGAAAGCAACTTGGCTGGTGTGTCAGTGCAAGAAAGCAACTTGTCGGTGTGTCAGGTGTAAGAAAGCAAACGTGTCTGGTGTGTCAGTGTAAGAAACAACTTGTCTGGTGAGTCAGTGTAAGAACGCAACTTGTCTGGTGTGTCAGGTAAGAAACAACTTGTTCTGGTGTGTCAGTGGAGAAAAGCAACTTGTCCCTGTGTTAGTGTAAGAAGCATCCTTGTCTGGTGTGTCAGTGTAAGAAAGCAACTGTCCTGGTGTGTCAGTGCAAGAAAGCAACTTGTCTGTGTGTCAGTGTAAGAAAGCACATTGTCTGGTGTGTCAGTTGTAAGAAAGGCTAACTGTCTGGTGTGTCAGTGTAGTACGCAACTTGTCTGGTGTGTCAGTGTAAGAAAGACTGTCTGGTGTTCAGTGTAAGAAAGCAACTTGTCCTGGTGTGTCATGTAAGAAAGCAACTTTTTTCGGTGTGTCAGTTTTTTTGGGTAATAAAGCAACTTGACTGGTGTGTCATGTAAGAAAGCAACTTGTCTGGTGTGTCAGTGGTAAGAACGCAACTTGTCTGGTGTGTCAGTGTAAGAAAGCAACTTGTCTGGTGTGTCCAGTGTAGAGTAAGCAACTTGTCTCTGGTGGTGTCAGTGTAAAGAAAGCACTTGTCTGGGTGTGTCAGGGTAAGAACGCAACTTGTCTGGTGTGTCAGGTAAGAAAGCAACTTGTCTGGTGGTGTCGTGTAAAGAAAAGCATCTTGACGGGTGTGTAGACGAGTGTAAGAAAGCAACTTGTCTGGTGTGTCAGTGTTAAGGCAAGCTACTTGTCTGCTGCGGCCAGTGTAAGGGACTAAATAATCTGCTGTGTCCATTGTAAGAATCTGCTTATCTGATGTGTCAGTGTAAAGAAGTTACTTGTCTGCTGTGTCCAATGTAAAGGAAGGCAGCTACTGGGTCTGTCTGCAGCCTCTGTGTAAGGGAGCGAAGCATTCGTTCTGCTGTGTCATGTAAGCAGCTACTACTTGTCTGCTGTGTCTGTGAATGGAGGCTACTTGTCTCTGTTCATTGAAGGGCGCAAATTGTCTGCTGTGTCAGTCTAAGAAAGTCCTTTCTCATAAGTTTTCAGTGTAGGAAAGCACCGTCGGCTGTTTAAGCTTTAGGAAGCTACTTGTAAGATAGTTACTTGTCTGCCTGTTGTCAGTGTAAGGAATCGACTTGTATACTGTGGCAGTGTTTATTAAGCTACGTTTCCTGCTGTTTAGGCGTTAGAAAGAAAGGTGTCTTGCTGTGTTACTGAGAGGGAGCAACTGTGCTGTGTCCAGTGAGAGGAGCATCTTGTCTGCTGTGTCAGTGTGAGGAATCCTACTTGTCTTCCTGTGTCAGTGTTAGGAAATTAACTTCTTTCTCTGCTGTGTCAGGGTATGGAAGCTACTCGTCAGCTGTGTTAGTGTAAGCAGCTACTAGTCTGCTGTCTCAGTGATGGCACTATTTGTCGCTGTGCCAGTATAAGGATGCTGCTTATGTGATGGTCGGTGTATGGCAGCCTACTTGTCTGCTGTCTCAGTGTATGGCAGCTACTTGTCTGCTGTGTCAGTGTTTCTGCAGCTATTTGTGTGCTGTGCCATTGGATGAACTGCTTATCTGCGTGGTCAGTGTAAGGAAGCTGCGTATCTGCTGTGGTCAATGTAAGGAAGCTACTTGTCTGCTGTGCTGTAACACCTTATTTTCAAAGTGAATGTTGAAAAAAAAATTGTATTAATTCAGTTTGGTTGGGACAACAAATATTGCAATAATTATAAAGAATTAAAAGTCCCCCCCCCCTCCTTCCCTAATTAATACTTCCTCATTCATTATAACCCGTAAATTCATAACAGAAAGCAAATAATTACTGGAAGTAGCCTTATTAAATGTGAAAATACCGGAGAATTTGTCCACTCGCGTTCGTACCTGATCCTTTATCTGTATCTCAATATAAAGCCTCTTGGAATGAAATGGTATAAAATTCGACACAATGCAATATAAACACAAATGCAGTATAATGTGATCCTCAAACAATCTCAACTCTCAGGTGATCTTCTCAATCGCATTAGCAACATCAACTTCAGGACAAGATACTTCCAGTCCTACGTGACTTCCCTATTCACGCAAAGTACCTACTACACAAGCCATCGGATCTCTTGCGCCCGAAAATTGACGATTTCACTGACCTTCCCATTCCAGCCAGCGATTCATCGACCTTTTGATAGAACTATGTGTTGGCTTTTACGTGTTTCTCTTTCGAAATCATCCTCTTTCAGCTGACTTTTGGACTACCCCATGGGTTCGCCACTCATGCTGTCCTGGCGAACCTTTACATGGAACATCTAGAACCGAACGTTTCTCCCCCATGATTCCTTCGTCTGTCACCTGGCTCGGTTAGGTTTGACGACATCTCCTCATAAACGCCCTAAACGCTTCAAAACGGTCAAGCTCCCAAGACAAGCTCAACCAGGTCGAACCTTCAATCCAGTTCAACACTTGAAGAAAGAAGTCGACAACAACACTTCCTTTCCTTGATGGGCCTGCTTCTGCAAAGCTGACCACGAACTTCCGGTTTAAAGTCTAGCGAAAACCCACCAACCAAAACGATCGTCTCCCACTTCTACTCTCAACCAACGACACCAAAAACCCAAACGTGGTGTAATTATAGGCTCTCCTGCGTGCTAACGCTAATCTGCCAGCAACGAGTTCCCTTGAGGAAGAATGCACTATCATTGAACAAATATTTTCTAAACTCCCTATCCGCGTCTCTTCAAAGAGACTTCAGACGGCGAGCATTAAAACCATCTTCAACACACCCAGAGAAGCCCTGCGAGAAGAGTACATAGTCCTCCCACCAAATCCATTGCCAAACATGTTTCCAACATCTTTGCCAAAAAATCATTCCAAGGAGCTACCTCCACACCACGACCATCAAGGACAATCCAGAGTTGTAAGGCAGGACAAGCCCTTCCATCCTCTGCAGGGGGTATACTAATCCCTTGTAACGACTGCACCAAGTTATACGTGGGCGAAACATCAAGGGACCTCCAAACACGTAATTTTGCAAGAACACCATAACGCAAGCAGATCTGACGACACAGAAGGAATGCCTGCGTACAACACCGTAATTCACACAACCACTTGATAAACTACAAAACTCAAGACTTATCGGCCAAAGATGACAACACCAATACCGAAGATCCTGGAATCATCACTTATTTCTATATCCACAACTTCAACCAGAATAGTGGCTTCTATAACATAGCTGAACCACTTGCCCAAGAAACTTCTCGTTCATTCGCTCTCCCACATAAGAACATTTTTTCTGTAGAAGGTCTGCTCACAAACGTATCCAATCTCCTTTCTACGCTACCCAAGGTTTTAGACTCAATAACCGCCACTCGGTACATCATCAGATGCAGCTTTCTTCACCTGACCTCAGAGCCGACTATAAATACTCGCGTTCCTTCCACCCCAGAGTTCTGTTTGTGACTTGAAAAAGCCCACTGGTGTGAGCGAAACGTAGTCAATAAAAGAACACATTATACTGCTTTGTGTTAATATTGCCATAAATCCTCTTAATGGTCCATACTGGATGAGTTTTTTCCCTTGATTCATAGATATTGGCCTGTGTATATTGACCGGTGTACGCACTGAGTACAGTCGGTACACAAGCTCAGTAATGAGCACTGAGCTGAAACTCAGCTCCTGACAAACCACCTCTTAGACCACTTTGAGTCGGCATCTCTGATTTTCCTGGCTTCATATCTACTCTTTAACTGTGGTATTAAAATTTCCTTTCAATACTACTCATAAAGTCCATAGCCCTTTTCCCCACAATCTTTTAAAACTTTAGAAGTAGGCTGAGGCAAGTGGAGATGTCCAGGTCTGAGGCAATGTGTGGTGTGAATATAATGCAGAGAATTCGTAGTATGGAAGTTAGGAGGTGGTGCGGGATTAAACCAAAACTGTTGTCCAGAGGGCGAGGAAGGGTGTTGAGGTGGTTCGGACATGTAGAGAGAATGGAAGGCGAAACAGAATGACCTCAAAGTTATCAGTCTGTAGTGGACGGAAGCGGGTAGGGGTCGCCTAGGAAGGGTTGGCTGGAGGGGGTAAAGGAGGTTTTGTGTGCAGGGGCTTTGACTTCCAGCAGGCATGCGTGAGCGTTGTTGATAGAGTGAAATGGAGACAAATAGTTTTTAATACTTGACGTGCGGTTGGAGTGTGAGCAATAGTAACATTTATGATAGGGATCAGGGAAAACCGGCAGCCGGACTTGGAGTCCGGAGATGGGAAGTAAAGTGCCTGCACTCTGAAGGAGGGTGTTAATGTTGCAGATTAAAAACGGTAGGTAAAGCACCCTTCTGGCAAGCAGTGATGGAGTGAATGAGTGTGAAAGGTTTTCTTTTTTGGACCACCCGTGCCTTGGGGGGAATCGGCCAGGTGATAATAAAAAAAAAAAATATTTAAAGTCTTTTGGTGAATTACGACATTTTTCTACTCCTGATGACGCCTCGCCAGGATCATGTGGTGTTTTCCTGGGTTAACCAGGGTGTTGTTGCTCGTGGCCTGCTGCCCCACATATCCATTAACCGCTGGGTTAATCAGCATCTGGGAATGAATTTGTTCCAGTTTCCTTTTGAAGACTTGTACACTTTTCACGAGCAATTTCAAGTATAATACTCTCTCCTCTAGCTCCATAAGTACATGGAATAAGCCACATTGAGTGCTGACTAGGTTACCTGGAGGGTACCTGGAGGTTATCCGGGATCAACGCGCCCCCGCGGCCCCGGTCCACGACCAGGCCTCCCGATGGATCAGGCCTGATCAACTAGCTGTTAATTACTGCTGGCCGTCGCAAGATCCGACGTAACGGCCACCAGCCCGGCTGAATCCCGGCACACGTCTTTAAGGTATCAGCCAGCTCTCTCTTGAAGGCAGCCGGGGGTTTTTTTGGCAATTCCCCTAATGCTTGATGGGAGGCTGTTGAACAGTTTTGGGCCCAGACACTTATGGTGTTTTCTCTTAGTGTACCAATGGCGCCCCTACTTTTTATTGGCGGCATTTTGGCATCGCCTGCCCAGTCTTTTACTTTCGTAGTTAGTGATTTCTGTGTGCAGATTTGGGACCATTTCCTTCCAAGTTTTCCAAAGGGTGTAGATTATGATATATCTCTCCCTCCTGCGTTCCAACGAGTACAAGTCAAGTGCTTCCAAGCGTTCCCAGTAGTTAAGGTGCTTGACAGAACTTATACGTGCAGTAAAAGGATCCTGTATACCCCTCTAGATCTGGGGATTTCACCTGCTTTGTATGGAGATGTTAATTTTACAGCAGTATTCCAGCCTAAAAGGAACAAGTGATTTAAAAAAAGGATCATCATGGGCTTTGCATCTCTCGTTTTGAAAGTTCTCATTATCCATCCTATCATTTTCTTTTGCACGTGCGATCGTGGCACTGTGTGATTTCTTGAAAGTGAGATCCTCAGACATTACTACTCCCGGTCCCTTACATTATTTTTTCCGCTCTATTGTATGGCCGGAGTCAGTAGTATACTCTGTTCTAGTTATTTTTCTCCTCCAGTTTTCCATAACGGAGTAGTTGGAATTTGTCCTCTTTGAACATCATATTGTTTACGTTGCCCACTGGAAAACTTTGTTTATATCTTCTTGGAGGTTAACCGCGTCCTCAGCAGATGACAGCCTCATGCAGATCCTAGTATCCGCAAAGGATATACGGTGCTGTGGTGTATATCTCTGTTTATGTCTGATATGAGGAAAAGGGAATAAGATGGGGGCGATTTACTGTGCCTTGTGGAACAGAGCTCTTCACTATGGCAGCCTCCGATTTAACTCTGTTGACCACTACTCTTTGTGTTCGATTTGTTAGGAAGTTGAGATCCATCTCCCCACTTTCCCGTTTTTCCCTTTTAGCACGTATTTTATGGGCTATTACGCCCATGACGCATTTGTCAAATGCTTTTGCAAAGTCTGGTATATTACATCTGCATTCTGATTTTCTTCCCAGTGCATCCAAGGCCATGTCATAGTGATCCAGTAGTTGTTGAGAGGCGGGAGCGACCTGCCCTGAACCCATGTTGCCCTGGATTGAGCAGATTTTGGGAATCCAGGTGATTTGGCAATCCTGCTTCTTAGAACTCTTTCAAAGATTTTTATGATGTGGGATGTCAGAGCTATTGGTCTATAGTTTCTTTAGCTAATGCTTTGCTGCCACCTTTATGGAGTGGGGCTATATCCGTGTTTTAAGTGACTGTGGAATTTCACCCATGCCAAGCTCCTCCTCCATAGTGTACTTAGGCACGCGAGAGGGGGTTTTTGGGCAGTTCTTAATGAAAACAGATTTCCCACGAGTCTGGGCCCGGGGCTGAGTGCATAGGCATGTTGTCAATGGCATTTTCGAAATCTATGGGAGTTAGAGTAATGTCGGAAATCGGGCATACATTTATGAGTTTTTGAGGCTCATTCATGAAAAATCATTTGGGTGGGTCGATCCTCAGACCGATTAGGGGTTCACTAAACACAGAGTCATACTGGGATTTCAATATTTCACTCATTTCCTTGTTGTCGTCTGTGTAAGTCCCACCCTGTCTGAGTAAGGGCCCGATATATAAGATGTGGTATTTGCCTTGTTTTTGGCATATGAAAAGAAAAATTTTTGAATTTCTTTTTAATTTCACTTATAGCTTTAAGCTCCTCCTGCCTCTCCCGGTTCCTGTAAGAGTCATTTAGCTTAAGTTCTATAGTTTTTCCCCTTCCCTGGTCAGCGCCTCCTTCGTGTATCAGATATTCTAGCATCCTGAGGAGCTCAGTGACTCTTCGTCGTCTTCTGTAGAGGGAGCGTCTTTTTTTCTCCAGTTTACTCCTGCTCTTCTTCTTTCTCCAGGGGAATATGCCCAGAACATGCTTCGGCTACCAGGCAGTTGATCCTTTCAAGGCACTGGTTTGGGTCCATGTCATTTAAGACATCTTCCCAACATGTTTTCGTTTAGGACATGGTTTACCTGGTCCCAGTTGAGTTCTTGTTGTTGAAATTGTATTTTGTGAAGACACCTTCACAGGTACATGCATTCTGTTGTTCAGAACCCCTATGCTGTACGTCTTTGGGCTTCGATTAGATTGTGATCGGAATTAGTTGTTTTTGATATTCTTTTGTCTCTTATCAGGTCCTCATTATTTGTGGGAAGATAAGGTCAAGTGTGTTTTCTAGTCTTGTTGGCTCCACTATCTGCTGGCTTAAGGTGTGTTTTTCGCAGAGACTTAGTAGCTCATGTGTGTGTGACATTTCATCTGCGCTACCCCCCGGGGTTTGTTTCAGCTATAACATTATTTTCTACATTTCTTCCATTTTGTATGCCTTAGGTTGAAATCCCAAGCAGTAAGATGTTTGGGGATGGAGCTGGAAGGGTTTTTCCCAAACATAAATCGATTTTCAGTAGCGTTCCTTGAACTGTTGGGAGGTTGCATCTGGTGGCTTGAATACAACCACAATGACTAGGTTTTGGTTCTCGATCTTTATTGATAGAAATTAACTACTCATTTGTGGTGTTCACAACTCCGTGCAGATAAGGGACTCTTTGACATACAGGCCAACCCCCCTTGTTCCTGTTTTTTTCTGTCGCATCTAAAAAGGTTGTAGCCACTTATCCATATTTCACTGTCAAAGTGATCTTTTTTGTGAGTCTCTGTGAAGGCTGCAAACATTGCATTAGACTCCACTAGAAGTCCACGATAAAAGGTATTTTGTTGTTGGTGGATGGCTTAAGGGCCCTGTATATTAACAAATATGAACGAGGTTGTATTCTGTGTTTGTTGGGGGATTTTGTTATTGGCATCAGTATTGTAATAATTCTGGAGGGCCTGGGTGGCCACTGGCTGCGCCTCCAGTCCAACAAGGCTCCAAGGTGTGGACTTTTTTGTTATTTCCTTCCCTTTTCTTTTTTCGTTTCCTGCCACTAAAAAATCACCTGGAGTTGGTTGTTGTAGCTACTGTTGTTTTTTCTTGTGGGGTCTGTGCCTCGTGGTCCCTTTTAGATGGTATGCAAAGGGGATTTTGATGTTGTAACACTGCTTCTGGAGGACCGAGGGGTGGCACATTTTTGGGTGAAAGAAAGTACAGGAAGAAGAACGACCACTCCTTTAGACAGGAGGTCGCTACATTTTTTTGGGATGGTCAAAGTTGCATGTCCCATTTTTTTCCCCTGTTATTCCATGCTTACAGATGCCCCAAGCATAATATTTGCACAAATTCACCTTTGGTTGAGAATTGTTGGGAGGTGTGTTGTCAATTTCTGCAGGTTCTGGGACTGCACTATAATCCTCAGTATCCAAGCCAGGGCCACCCCGTCCTGGATTCCATCTACTTTCCCCAGTAGAGGAAGAAGGAGGAGACTCCTCTCCAACATCTGTACTGTGGGCCACGGTCTTGTGCAATGATGGTTGTATATTTACTGTTTTTTGTGGTGGTTTGGGTAGTGTCCCTAGGAGAGTCTGGGCTGGCAGTAGGGCTGGGGGCTGGGTCTGGGTCAGCACTGGGGCTGGGGGGTGGGGCTGGGTCTGGGCCAGCACCAGCACTGAGGGTATTGGTGCTATGCCTGGGGAGCTTGGGCCAGCACCATCACTGTGGGTATTAGTGCTAAGACTGGGGGATGGTCTAGCTAGACCATGTGGGTGACTAGGTAGTTTCGAGTCATCTGTTGTGGTATGGACATTCTGCATTTTTTGATACACTATCTCTTTCTCCCATGTTTTATATATTTTTGGTAGACTATCCAAGAGGTCATCCTTGTTTTCTTGATTATTTTTATCATTTATTACTCTCCTTAGTACCTTTCTGATACCTGCCCAAAGTTCTAACATCTTTATTGCACAACCAGAAGCAACCTTGCTAGTTCGAGGTCATTTTTTTGAGGCTGTATTTAGTCTAGTACAAGAGATATGGTGTTTGAAAGAGCATAGGTTGCATGTGATTCTGGAATTCCTTCCAAGGATTTTTTTTACATGTCCCACAGATATGCTGTGCTGACATCCTGTCTGTATCCTACTACACTGTATGCCACGGAAGAAAACTGATTTCCACTTTACCTTTCTCTTGCTGGTGCCAGTAATATGCAAGATGTATTATCGAACCAAGTTTGCAGTATGTGGGTGGTGGTGTAGGGTGGGTGTAGGGTGGGTGGTGGGTGTAGGGGGGTGGTGGTGCAGGATGGGTGGTGGTGCAGGTGGGTGGTGGTGCAGGGTGGGGGGTGGGTGTAGGGTGGTGGTGTGTAGGTGGTTGGTGTAGGGTGGGTGGTGGTGCAGGGTGGGGTGGTGGTGTAGGGTGGGTGCAGGGTGGGTGTGAGCCAGACTTGCCCACACTCCACACTTCACTTAGGCCTACGCTAACTCCCCCTACACTTCTAAGGAAAAGATTATTCCCTGTTTTAGTAGAGGTAACGGTCGTATGCTCAATTTATGTATGCTGGTGATTCCCTGCACCTCAATGCTACATCATCATCGTTTCATATCTTATGACTATAGTAGTTACTTATCCGTTATTCAGGTTAAACCGAATATTTTTAGTCTTCACAGACGCAGTGAAACACACTACACCTTCTTATTATCATTGAGTTATAATATACTATACACTTATTATGTCAGATGAAGTTGTAATTAACAACAATCAAGAATAAACAGAAGGACGGACGAGGGAAGTGAACCACGGTCCGTAAATTGACAATCCACCGCTTTACCACCTCGGCTACTGAGCCTGTGATGAAGTAGGCTGGGAAGTGGTACTGTGTACATATTCAGTCAAAGGCACTAAATGTAACTTAATTGGCTTCTTTTCCACGGCCCAATAGCTTTTACAGTATACTAATTCTTACTTCCCCACAAAGAATTATAGTCTATGAACTGAGATTAAGTGTAATAAACAACTGTCAACGAATTAACACAAGGATGGACGGGGAAGGGAAGGAGAGCTAATCGCGGTTCATAAACTGACACTTCGACGCTCTACCGCCTTGGCTACTGAGGTTCTAATAGAGAAGGAAGATCACTGGTAGAGATGGTAGAACATTGGACTGTAAATTTATGGTCCACTATTTTCTCCCTAATCTGTCCTTTTGTTTATTTACATATACGGATAAATTTAAGAAGCAAAAATGAACAATTCGATGAATGTGTATTCATGCAAGAACATAATTCATGTTTTGCAAAAATTTCTGTTTTTGTGTGTGTACAGACAAGCAGCAAACATGGTGTGCTGTGTGGTCACGACTGTGGTGGCAGCTGTTGTGGTGCTGATATTGACTGTCAAGTTCATCTACCATTACCAGTCAGGACGATGTACCTCCAAAACAAGACTGGTGGGTAAGACAGCCATTGTCACGGAGCATCTGCAGGTTATTGGTCCTACAAAAGCTTTTCTCCCCACAGTATTAAATTTTCTTATAATTTTTTTAAATT
>NC_069416.1:576950-612054 GCF_026875155.1 Cherax quadricarinatus
TCCATTTTTACACCCGATCTATCCTCCCTAATTTAGCCCTTTCGAGAGAGTGCAGATTCGGGGCCCCCCGTCTTCTCATGGGAAAGATTTTGATACATGGGATCATCTTTGACACCCTCCTCTGCCTTTTTAAAAGAGCCATTTATATCCTTTCTGTATATGGTGACCAAAACTGAGCAGATAGTCTAAAAGGGGCCCAAACCCAGGGGCTTGATTTGAAGAAAAACCCTGAGGACTTCTATTATTTATACTTTAGATTGAAGCCAAAAAATTTGTTAGCTTATTGTAAACACAAAGCATGTTGTTTGGTTTTGATTATGCTCCCCAAAAACTGTAAATCCTTTTTTCACAACAGCAGTATTAAGATCTCTTATTTTAGTTTATATGTCGCGGGTTTTTTAAACTGCCCAACATTTTTGGAAATTTGCATTTGTAAATATTAAACTGCTCTGCCACTTCTCCTACCTTTCCCCATCAGTCTATTCAAATCATCTTGGAGTTGGGCTCTTGTGCCCTTTAGAAAAATATGACGGCCATTTTGGTGTTTTTGTGTCTTAGCAAATTTGCTTATGTCGCTTTTATTCCCTCATCTATGGCTTATGAAATTTTTGAAAACAACAACGGGCCCAACACTGCCCCCCTGAGGAACAGGTTGTGACGTGCCCCCATTTGATTTTCCCCTTTATGTAAACTCTTGTGTTTTTTTCAGCCATGCCTCAACCGGGAAAAAAATTTCCCTTTTCCCGTGTCCCTAAGTTTCCTCATAGATCGTGGGGGAATCTTCAAAAGGGCTTACTGAAGTCAATATCCCAAAATTTTTATTTCGATCTACCCCTAAAACACCTTATGAAAAAAATTGAAAATTCGAAAAGCGGGAAACGCCCTTTTTGAAAAATTTGTTGAATTCATTAATCAATCTGTGCCTGTCAAGATGGCTCGAATTGTTCGGCAATTATTCTTCCATTAATTTTCCCATTTTGGGAGGTAAGGCTTTTTGGTTATAGTGTAGCCAAGGCCTGTCACCGCCTTGTAAAAAAGGTATTACATTTGCCTTTTCCATTTTTGAGGCTATGTAGTTTGTACAATATGTAAAAAGATTAGCCAAAGGTATGCTAAGTTTCTCTTTACATTCCTTTAACCCCCTTGAAACATTCATCAGGCCTGGGGTTTGTCCATTTTGTTTCTCTATTTGTCTGAAGACAATGTCATAGTTACCGCTTGTACATGTTTTTTTCATCCTGTTCTAATAAAACTATTATTTTTGGAATACGCTAGTATTTTCCGGGTGAAAAAATGAGAGGAGTAGGGGATTGAGAATTTCACACATATCCTTATCACTGTCTTTATCTGACCAGAGTTTCTTTTAAGTGGGCCTAGTTGTCCCTAAAACTTTCTTCTGTTACCCGAAAAAACCCTTTTGGGTTAGTTTTTGAATCCCTTTCGACCTTGCCTCATAATTCCTTTTGCTTTTCTTATTCCCTTTTTTTATTTTTTATTTATTTGAATATATTGATTTTTTTAACTGCCATCTCCTTTTTTGTCGCCTATATTGCCTTTCTTTTGACCAAAAGAGTGTTTTAAATTTTTGTTCATCCATTTGGGATCAATTTTGTTAGATTAATTTCCCCACTCGCGCAAAATTGTTGGGCAGCTAGAAAATATGCTCTGAAAACGTCATACTGGCAACCCAGATACCTACCTGCCCTAGTCGGAATCCCAAAATTTAAACCACCAAAGGTCTTTTTCATCCCCTGAAAGCAGGCAAGCAAAAATCGGGACAGGACTTGATTGCAGTTTTGGGTAATTCCCCGTATATTTAAAAATAAGTGATTTGGATCACTTTCCCCAAGTCTATTAACATCAAGATTATTAAATTTGTGGATTTTTTGGCAAGAACAAAGTCAAGCAAAAATTTTTTCCTCTGTTGGTTCTTCACAGTGTTCAAAAAAGCAATCCCCGAACTTTTCAAAAAGTCACTGATCAGATTTTCCCGTCTTTTTGTTCCAATCAAATTTTTAAAGTTAAAAAACTCCCTTATCACAACTTTTCATATTAGATGCCTTATGAATTTCGTCCCTAACAGCTTATGCCCTCCCTACAAGGTTTGGGGGCCTTTAAAAATCCCACCCAACATTAATTTGCCCACGTCCCTGAGAAACTGTAGCCAAACGTTCTTTTGTTTGATGTTTTTTAATTTAATAGTCTAAGACAACATTTAAATTTTCTCTGACATACATCGCTCATAACACACCACCCCTTCCTGTTGAACCCCTATTCAGGTGTTGAATGTGAGTTTTAATAACCCTGTATGTTCGCATTCAGATAGGCATTTCGCTCTCATCTTTCAGTGTTCTGGTGCAACCAGGTCTCGGTTCTATAGACCAATACTCTCTATATTAGGGCCTTACACTTGCAAGTAATTGCTTTCGAACTCATCTATCTTATGTTCTCTAGTAACTCTCTACTCTTTCGTAATAGTAAACCTTAAATGGAGAAGAGGGGATACTTAGTGTCACCTTGATTGCTCCCTTGCTATTCTCTCTTTGTTTCTTGTGTGATCAATTGATTTGGATATTACTAGCAGAACTCTTTATTTTGAATATTGTGGGTTTTAAACATGGTCCTATGAGGTATCCCGGGTAGTAAACTGCTTGTTTTTTAGAAGACTTAATGCCTGGCAGCCTGATAGTTTCCCTAAACACCCCATTTATTTCTTTATAATATATCAGTTTAAATTCCTAGCAAATGGTCATCAATTATCCTCTTAATTGAATTGGCACAATGCCAACTACTCATCCCCAGAGAGACTGAACCCCATCCCTTGTGTTGGGAAATGGGATTACCCAGCTAAAGTTTAAATATAGGGATAAAACTTACTTAGGAAAGACAGCCTCCATCGCTGCTCGCACACACGCCGCTCCCGGCAGACTCGAGGATCTTGAGGATGCTGTCGAGGGCATCTCCTCAACTGGCGAAAGTGTGTTATAATTTTGTAAGATTATAAATTTCCCTCAGTGGAAGGTGTTATTGTCCAGCATAATTTTCATTTCGACTTGATGGCTGACAAACTTACGTGTGTGGACTCATAAAAGTCACACTAACTGCGATTATTAGGAGTGATTACAAACTCCTTGCGACTCAAGAAGACTGCGGCAAAAAAAAGTCCCTCATACCTGACAAGAATATTCGAAACCCTTGCCTTGTTGCTCTCTGCAGCCGGGAGCTATGGCTGCTTTGTTCACACCTTCGACAAGAGTATCGGTGATTAATAGAAAGCTGACCGTGTTCCTTGGATGTCCACGTCACTGCCCATAGTCTATTGCAATCACAACACAATTGGTACACTTGTTCACAAGATTTGTTTTATTGTTCACAATCTTATCTACTAAAGAAGCTGTCACAACTTCTCTTAAGAGTAGTTTATTGTGTTTTATGAGGACACTTTTCGTCACCACTAACGCCACACGAATCGTTTCTTTGTTGGGTTATCGCTGGATCGTGTCATTCAGTAGAGTCAAAAAGTAAGTCTTGCGAGACGCCACAATGCCCACGCGTCACTGCCCCCTAGACACGCAAAGGAGAAAAGGCTTGTTATGGACATAGACTCTGTTTTACTTTCTTGCCACTTTCCTCTCGATGAAGCAGAGCAGAATGTTTAGATTCTTGCTGGTCTTAAGCATAGACAACACATGTCTCCACATATCTTCCACTCTGGTAGTAACTTGGGGGCCCAGCGGATTTTCCTTAATTGTCCTCCGCTTAGGTAGAGAGATGTACTGCTCTCTATATTGAGAGGTACTCACTCTGCAACACGGGTACTGCAAGGAGCAGGCGGTACGCTTGACCATCTGTCGCATACTCGTACTTGCATCTACGATCAATGACTCACTGTCGCAGTATAAACTAGACCGCTTTGCCCCTTCTGAGAGGGCTTGTATGCCCCTCAGGGCTGAAATGGCTGAAAGGGGCTGAAAGGGGCCACTGATATCACCTCCTGGAGAAACTGATTTCTACACACATGGGGGGGACAGCAGGCGGTTCGCTCTGCAGGTGAACTGATTTCATCACTTATCCATTAATTTAACTTTTCTCACTGGCACCATGCTGGGTCTTGTTCCTTTTCTGAATCCAGCTTTTTAGTCTGTTGGTTTCTGGAGAATCACGCTAATTTTTGTTGTCAACACTGGTTTTAATTCTAACGGCAGCAAGACTTTATTTATTTTGTCCGTGGTTCATTATTTACACCTTTCTTAAGAAACACTCAACTGTCCTGATGATTGATTCCAATTTGCTCCAGGATATATAGGTCACAATTTTTCCATGGGGCCGTTGGGACCTTGGTCCATCATTTCGTAATCACTATGTCACCAGGTCTTAGGACTTAGCATTTTCGGAACCCCGGCTCCATTTAGAATGTGTTCTCTCATTGGAGGGTGTGTGTTATAGTCTTCTCGCCAAAATTTTCACCACACGTTCAATCACTTTAAATAATGGTGTTTTACAATTTAGTTATGGTTGCTTCAGGTTCGAAATAAGACAGGATCCTCTATGATTTCTTGATCACTTCAGGGAGGAGCCGGTTCGAGACATTCCGTGCCATGAGGTAACTGCTGATGGGACTTAACACTTCTAAATTCGTCCAGATCTCGGTAACATACGTTAGTGGTCTGTTGTTGCACTCTATTTTCTACTTGTTCAGAGTCAACACTGTACGGAATTTTCTAAGTCAGACTTACTTTGACGATGAAGAGTCTTCCTTAACACAACGTTTACAATGCCGATCATTTCTTTCATGAAAATCCGGACGTTGCTAATGGGAGATTTAGGAGGATTGTTATCTCTGCAACGACCAAACTGAGTTGTTCGACTTCCAGCATTCCTGTTGTTCTGTCTGGTTGATCAAAGATCTGGGCCTATATAAGCTAGCACAGCAACCAAAGGTCGTTGCTTTATTGAAATCATCAGTCTGGGAATGCCCTTCTGGCTCTGCACAACCTCTTGAATAATTTGTATAACTGTTTCAGCAAGAAACATGGTCAGTGGGGCTATTTCGAGTTGTACTCGCTCTAGTGTATAAGCAGACAAAGTGAAACAAACAGAGTACTACCTTGATAGCGAATTTGTCAAACTGTTTTGGTTACCAAAATTTTTGGCTCCCAGGGTAATTCTCCACCTGTCACCTAAAGGGGAGTGATATGTCAAACTCTTTCAGAGGGATATGAGATGGACTGGATACCTGAACTACTCGCATATCATAGTGAGACAAGTTATACAGTCCTATATTGTTTTTTCACACTTTGTCGTCCTTGGGTATCCAGTAGGATGTCGTATATGACAATGTGTGGTCAGCTACCCCACCATGTAACACGTTACTGTGTGTGCGTTTTTGAAACAATCAGTTATGTTAGCCATGGAATTCTTGGGGGATCAATATTGGATGTTGCTGGTTTCTTTAGGTAAGTGAAGAATATGACATTCTTGTCCTCGTACATCTTATAATCTTTATCTGAGTCGTGATAAGTCCTAAAGAATTAATCATAACAGGTCTTCTTTCGGTGATTTATCTCTGTGTTTCTTGATGATTTTAGTATTATGTAGGGAAAAAACATCTTTCTGTATTAGGTTTCAGGCCCAGTATTTTATGGGTTCAAGATATTCATATATCCGGTTTATTCCTTTAATGAATTTACATGATCAAGAGCCTGTAACTTCTTAAGAGTTTACACCACAAGATTGAGTAATTTAGATCCATTCAACGACTCTTTTGCGTTGTGTCTGCAGTACTTACACAACTTATTGCTGCCTGTAGTTCAAGCAGGACTGTTTCTTCTGGCATAATGTGAGCTTTTTGCTGAGGCCAGTTATTATTCATTTAGAGAGCCAGTTCGGTTCCGTGGAGTCCATAATTTATTATCCACAAATGTCTTGAGTGGGACCACCCACGTTGACAACATGTTCAGCTGGATTCTCTTGGTGGTAGAGCGTCGGAGGGCAAAGAAGATATCTCCTCTGCATTTTTTTCTATTTATTTCTGCTACTCTGTTCTGTACTATAGGAACTCCAACTTACTCTATTATTTCTAAACACTGATAACTTGCTTCATTATCACCCTCCAGATCACAGTTTGTTCATAGTAAGAACTGATCTAGCTACTTTGTTGGATCAGGTACAGCTAATTTTTGTACTACATAGAGTGCTGTTAGTTCCAATTGTGGTTACTGTTCTGACCTGGCAGGGTGTTACCCTGGCCTTTGAAGTAAATTACGTGTTACTTCCTTCAGCATTACTCATGTAAGCTACAGGGCCATTAAACCTCTGGTTGCAACGCATCACAGAACTCCGGTAATTGTTTGTATTGTTTTCCCTTTGACCTATTTGTCTGGGAGTTTAATAGATGAAGTTGGTTTTAAACTTTTGGTTATTTCATCCCATGCTTGACTCAATTTCTATGGACAAGGTTCTCCTTACCATCCAATTTTGAGCTTCCATGCATCTTTGCATTAAGCATCTTTACCTTAAGGTAATTGGTGAGACGGAGTCCGAGAGGATCAATACATATTGTGGATACTCCCTTGTACAGTCAAACTCGTTTAGTGAGTGTACTGCCTGATTTATTGTTTATCCTTTTTGGAGACTCGAAAAGTATCTTCCTGTCGTTGTTCCAATTAAGTCTCTAGCATATTGTTGCAACCAGGAAATTTCAGCTTTCAGGGAAAATCTTCTTTGATAAGTTCCCTTATTTGCTTTAAATTTGTATTCCACATCCTTAGAGGCATATCTTGGCTTTCTTTTCCACTGCTCTTTGTTCAGCTTCTTGTCATAAGGGATTTCAAATGCCTCCTCTTTATGGTCAGACAGTACCTTGAAGATTGTCCATATAGGAAAATTTCTTTGAAGGGACTTCAGATTTCTTTCAAATGTGTATTTTAGAGTAGCTTCTAGCTAAGAACTGGAAGAGGATGTTTTGCACCAAATATACTGATTTGAAACGATTAAGTTTTTCGCAGGACTTTGAGGGCATTCACTGTGGATGGATTTTCAGGCCACAAGAAGACGAGGTATAATCTCTTATATATTTCTTGTTGTCCCTACTCTTAGAAAGCCTTGGACATATCGCGAGTATTCGTGTAGGTGTAGGTCAGTATGGGTTTCGTGGCGAAAATTTTCCATAGGCACGTCTCCAAGTATTCGCAGTTAGTGAGGGTCAGGTCTCGACAGTCATTTAAGATTGCTACATCTTTAGTTGCACGTGCGCTGCAATTATATATCACGTAATGGAGTGTTTTCAGAATCTTTTCTATGAACTCCATGCGTGCGGGAGATAATGAGTCGTCTCTTCTTCAAACTTTTCTTCGACTGTTTCCTCAATGTATTATATTGGCCAACTTGTTCTTGTATGTATTTATCATTCAGCAGTCTGTAAACTCTGGATTTTTTCTTAGCTCATGTATTTGCGCTTTCTTCTGTCCGAAAAGCCCATGCGATATATAATGACTAGGGCAGATGAGGATGGGGATTTACTTTCCGAGTGGTAAACCTAACCCAATTAATGATCCATCTTTATATGTGACAGTGTCAAATATTGGTTATAACGTCTGAGGACTCTTGTGGGCTTGGTTTATTTACATCAATACCTATGGCATCTAAAATCCCACAACTTATCACACTGGTTCATTTCCATTCTTCCCAAGTAATGATAAATTTTTTGCCTGTGGTACATGATCAGCGGTTAGGCGAGTTATTCTCGTCAACTAGTACATTTTCCATTGAATCAATATCAGTTTCTTTCCCACTTTGAGAGGGAATGGCGACACAGATCATGTGGCCCTCTGCTGTATTCAGCAAGGTGTGACAACATTTCATGTTTACTTCAAATATTTTGCACAAAACAGTGTATATACTCACTTCCAATGATTTAAATCAATTGGACTAACTGTGTCCGTCTGTATGTCAAGGAAAGTGTAACTTGACCTTGTGCTCTTCAGGCTGCAACTGGTTTTCTTGTAATTCCCTGGATCTTGCACAGACTACGGCAAATCATCTACTACCACAGCCTTCTACTGTACTTTTTCCTGTTTCCTAGACTTCCAGTGGACATTCTGGCTAGTGTCATATGTCTGTTTTACCGAATTTGTGGCGAAAAAACCAGCTATATCTAAACTGTAGTTTGCATTAGGTAGTTTATTACGTTTCTGCTCAACACGGTTCGTCTCATGATGGAAATTTGTGAGCTTGATCTCACATAATGTTAGACACATTAGTTATTGTGTAATTAATTTAGAGATAACTCAAGTACATCGAGTTTCGGCTGAGTAGAGAGCAGTTGCTTTAAACTTATCTCTCACATTTAATGCTGTTGCTTGTTGACTTCCTGGTTCTGTGGAAGTCTTCTGTTGTTCAGCAAAAGTATTTGGGCATAATGTTGTATGATGCATACCCTTGCATTTAAAACATTTCTTCAGTTGAGATTTTCCTCTTGTGTTCACCTTTTAACGCTTGATGCACCTTTTCAGCTGATGAACACGTTGTTTACGTGCCTACATTGATGTGTATTGAATACAATACTGTACACAATTTGGAGTACGTTTATGTGTGACAGTTTGTTTACTGTCTGTTGTATTCACAGCTTGATAAATGCCTATATGGGATTTCCCTTCTGTGGTTTTTAGTGGGGGAGTAGGATTATACTCCTTGTGTTATTTACTGTGTTGGAAGAGTTTGTTATCCGCACGGGATGTTTGTGAATTTTTCATACTTGTACGTTGCTTGCATGCATTGAAACTAATGTTTGTAAAAACCATTGCTCTAATTCGTCACAAGTGGAAATAGGTTTATTGGAAAGAGTATTTAATGTTTTCATTGAGTTTGTCCGGTGACAAAATATCTTGTGTACAGTAACCCATATTTTAGCTTCTCGAGAATCTCGAGACTCTTGTCTAATGTGATTCTAACTGCCTGTAAGTCTGAAAAAAAAAAAAAAAATGTTTTGGGGTGGCTTCCAAGCTTGATATTAATGACTGCATGTCTAACTATGGCCCTTGTTCAGCAATCAAAGTTATTGTCCTGCTAAAGAAGAACGTAAGGCTATTTGTAATTGCCTTTAACCACGCGGAGGGGATAATGACATAATAGTTAATAGGGATTCTCGCCCTTCACAAGACTATATAAGGTATTGAACTTAGCAATCTCATCGATGTCAGTTCGTTGAATTTCACTTGTGGAAGAAAACCCTCTATGAATTCTTCTTAATTATGACCTTGGAAAATAGGTACTGACAAATTGTAGGTAAGCTTGGTAATTGGGCACACTTGTTGTTACAGGTGTAACGGTGTTTAGACCACTAGTTACAGTAGGTCTCTGTGGGACAGAGTTTTGCGGCAGATATCCTGTACTCCTGTCCCCCTTTGGTTGATTACTAAAAGTATCCAAAACATTTTTAATTTCATTCCTGCAGATGGGTATGATTCAAGAAAATTGCTTTTCATAATGTAGTTTAGTTGAACTTAATTAATTTTCAGACGTTGTGTAAGTAATTCCAAATTTTGACCTCAAAATCATCAAATAATCTATGTTTGTATCTTGAGTTAATCCTATACAGACTGAAATTAGAATTTTCTAATTGTGTAATCTTAGTCTGTAAATGACTGAAACTGAGTTTTCAAACAAGCCATTTTAATGGTATATTGAAATTCTAGCACCATATTAGAGTGTTTAACAAAACACTGATACTGATATAAGCTGAGTTTTTTTTATGCTTAAGTCAGCAATAATCGGTCAGGCACTACTGACCTTCTAAGCTTAAACCTCAGGGTCCAAAGACATGAACGCGGTACATAGTACATATAGCTGGAGAGTTCATGGCTTCGTTTGCTGTGTCAGCCTCATCGATGATTATTCGTAAATAATGTTATACACTTCATTTCACTATTTACACTATAAATGTCACAGTATACTGTAAATCACACGTGAATATTACTTACACATAATATAAATTTCACTGTTTAATATGTAATTGAAAGGTTACACTATTATATATAAGTTCCTTTAATATAACAGGTATATCTAAAAAAACAAACTTTAACAAATCTTGTTCTCTTAATTTCTGTCTTAAACCATTATAAACCACTATTGTATATACACTCAGGACAAAGCTGGAACATCAGTTGGGTTGTTTGTCAGTCAGCGATTGCGAGATTGGAGCAGGTATGTGGGATGCAGGGTTGCCATCCCGTTGTCTTGTTGGGGTGAGTCACTCAGCCTCCGTTTTCTTTGCGGTGGTGAATTGAACGCTGGGGTGTGCGCCGTTGTGTTTTTGTGACCCATTCTTTGGTATTGAGTCTGAGAGGGATCCTTTATACTGATTTAAATGGTAAAACACTAGTTTTACAGCTTTTTTCGAGAAATGGGACCTTGGCTTGTAGGTTATGTGTACAATGTAGTACAACGTATTTTGGAGCACAGTGTGCGTTCTTCTTATCGGTTCGACCCGACCAAAAATGGTTTGGAAATGGGATTCACCAAGCTAGTTGTTTAAATATTAGGGAACTTAACTTAGAAAGAGAGCTCTTTGCCTGCTCAGCGCCCCTGCAGACGAGGGTTCTTGAGATGCTGTCAAAGGCACTCCTCAATGGCTTGCAATGAGTTGTAATTTGTAAGATTATAAATACCACTAGGGTGTGTTATGTCAGCATATTTTCTTCACTGATGGCTGACAACTTATTGTGTGGACTCAAAAAGTCCGCACTTAACTGCGTATTTATGGTGTTGATTACCTAAGAACTCCTTGGAACCCAGCTCAAGAAGGCACAGTCCCTGTACACAAGAAATTTGTAACCTAACTTGTTGATAGCGTGATGCTATGAGTTCACACCTTCAACGATATCGGTATAGACTTGATGGAAGCTGAAGTGTCCTAGGATGTCCACGTCTTCCCTAAGGGTCTAGGAATCCGACACACTGGTACACGCTATGTTATACAAGATTTGTCTCTTTTTTGTTAACACGTCTTATCACTAAAGAATATGACACACTTCTTTTAAGTGTTTACTTGTGTTTTATGTGACACTTTGTTCACACTAATGCCAGGAATCGTGGTTTGTTGGTTATCTGGCCGTCAGTGTCACCTCTCGCAGTAGGATCAAAAAGTAAAATCTGAAGACTGCCACAAACGCCACGCCAGTCACTTGCCCACAGCACAAAAGGGAAAAGCGGGTGACATAGTACTTTCTGCTTCACATGGCCACTTCCCTCGATGGAAGCAAAGCAGAAGATCGTTTAAATGCTTGCTGTCTTAAGCAATAGACAACACAATGTCACTATCTTTACTATGGTAATAAAGTGGGAGCTGGATTTTCCATTATTGTATCCTTGCTAATTGGTAAGAGTTATGTACTGCTCTTATTAAAATACTCTCCTGAAACACTGGACTGCGCAAGGAAGGCAGCGGTTCGCCTTGACCACTTCGCATACTTCGACGGCATCTTGCGATCAATTACTCACTGCAGCAAGTAAACAAGATGCTTGCCATCTGAGAGGCGCTCGAGCCCCTCAGGGCTGAAAGGGCCTGAAAGGGGCTGAAGGGGGATGGAACCCCCCTCCTTGGAGAAAATTTCTCCACAGACCTTACACTACATATCATGTTTGTTTTACCAATGATCGGTCCAGTTATCAATGAATGGATGTGCAAGTTCCTTGCCATTTACTTGTCTGCTTGCAATTTATACCTCAATTGCCCTAGACATCATTCATTGCCCATCCTTTTCTGGCAAAGATGCAATATGAGCTGGGATCCCTCCCATATACCCTGTAACACTACTTCTATCGGCTGACTGTGCTTATCCAGCAGCTCCTTTCTCCTGCCCTTCCCTATGTCTTCTTCAGGAGTGGCAAGAGTGGGTATACTGTTGTCGAGTGTATAAGAACGGCAGCTTGTCTGCTGTTTCACTTGTAGGAAAACGAAACTGTCTGCTGTTTGAAGTCTAAGGCAAGTATGTGTAAGAAAGTGACTTGTCCTGCCTGTGTCCGTGAAAGGAAGAAATCATTTTTCTGCCTTCTGTGTCAGTAAGGTGGGAGCAACTGTCTTGCTGTTTCTGGTTAGGAAAAGCATACCTTATCTGCTGTGTTCAGTGTGTAAGGCGCAGTACTTGTCTTCTTTGTGAGGGTAAGGCGCTAACTGTGTTGCTGTGCCAGCTTGTAAGGAAGAGCTGCTTATTGCTTTGTCAGTGGGTAAGGCAGCTACTTGTCTGCTGTTAGTCAAGCGTTTTGTATGTTAGTACTTGTGTCAAGTTATTTGTCCTGCGCTTTGTCAGTGTTTGTGCAGTACTTGTCTGCCTCTCTCCTTGCTAGATAAATTAGACCATCGTGCAACTTCTTGAGGTATTCTTTACTGAGGAAAAACGTTTTCACTAGAACCACACAAGTGGCTTCATGTAGTCCATACAAAGGAGAAGAATCGTGAAGAAAATCGGAGAAGATATGAGGTTAATCAGTCCCTCAACCTTGGTCGATGTGGTTCAGGCCATGCAATTTCTTTGAATGATAGAATACGCCGCATATGTGCGAGAAAGTAGCTTATATACCCGTAGGCAAAGAGAGGTTGCAGCTCAGTCGTAGGTGAGTTCAACATTTGTCAATGTAGAAGTGGTCGTGCTCAAAGGGTTAGGAAGCGATGAATTCCCAAATATTAGGATCCCAAGAAGTTGCGTATCTCACAGGATTGTATGATTTGAAAGAAAGAAACAAATCATGGCCGCCTCACACTGAAACCGACACGTTGATAAATGTTGGGCCATATGCAATCACATGGGTATATTTATTCTCCGGCACATCATGCTGGCTATTCCATTTCAAGATTGATGGACCTGACACATCGCTCAAGGGTAAGGGACTGATTACCATCATTTGCTTCTCGTTATCTTCACGATATCCTTTGGATGGACTGATGTGAAGCCACTGTGTGGCGGAAACGTATTACCTCATAAAGAAAAAACCAAGAGTTGCACAGGTGTCTAAATTGATCACTGTGTGGTCTTGTGTACACCATATCTTCTACAAATGTGTCAGTGTTATGGAGCACTTGTCTGCCTGCATGCCGAGTAAGGTAGCTATTGTCTGCTGTAGGCAAGTGTAATGGATTCACTCGTCTAGCTCTTGTCGTCGGTGTGAGGAACGCAACTTGTCTGCTTGTTTTCTGTCGTAGGAAAGCAACCTGTTGTTGTTTTAGTGCCAGGAAGATCTATTGGGAAGGAAGTTGCTTGTCTGCTGTGTTAGTGCGTAAGGAAGCAATTTTTCTGCTGTCAGTGAGTAGGGGTCCAGCAACTTGTTCAGCTGTGTATGTTGTAAAGGAAGCTTACTTGTCTGCTGTCGTCAAGTGTTTAGGGAAGCAAGATGTCGCTGAGTATATGGTAGAGGGAAAACAACTTTTCTGTGTTAGTGGAGGAGAGGGTTGCACGTGGTCGCCTTGGTCAGTGTAAGGAGCAACTTATTCTGCTGTGTCAGTGTAAGGAACTGCTTTGTCTCCCTGTGTCAGTGTAAGGAAGCTGCTTGTTCCTCCTGTGTCAGATGTTTGGAAGCTATTTGTTGCTTGTGTCAGTTGTCAAGAAGCAAACTATTCTAGACTGTATTCAGTGTAGGAAAAATGTGACCTGTCCGCTGTTTTAATTAAGTGTAAGAAAAACACTTATACGGAAGTAATTGTCTCTCTGTAGTCCAAGTTTGGAGGAAGCAACCCCCGCTCATGTCTGCTATATCAGAGTAAGGAAGACTACTTGGCCTGATTGTGTCAGTGTTAAGGGCTGCCTATTGTCTTCATTGTCATGTGTACGAAAACTGCTTATTTGTTTGTAATAACCGTTATACGAAGCTACTTGTTGCTGTGTCAGTGTGACACGTAGCAAACTTGTCTGGTGTTGTCAGGTATAGACGCAACTTGTCTGGTGTGTCAGTGTAAGAAAAGCAACTTGTCTGGAGTTGTCAGTGTAAAGAAACTGCACTTTGTATGGTGTGTCAGTGTAAGAAAGCAAACTTTTCTGGTTAAGTGTGCAGTGTTAAGAAACGCATTTGTCTTGGTGTGTCAGTGTAAGAAAGCCAACCTGGTCTGGTGCTCGTCAGTGTAAATGAAAGCAACTTTTCTGGTTTGTGTCAGTGTCCATAGAAAGCAACTTGTTGGGTGTGTCAGTGTATGAACGCACACTTGTTGGGGGGGGATGTTGTCGCAGTGCACAGAGGAACAGCAAACTTGTCTGGTGTGTTGTCAGTTTGTAAGAAAGCAACTTGTCTGGTGTGTCAGTGTAAGAAAGCAATTGTCTGGTGTGTCAGTGCCAAGACGAAAAGCAATACTTTTCTGGTGTGACAGTGTATAAAGAGAACGCAACTTGTTCTGGGTCTCTTTGTTAGTCCGTGTTGAAGAAGAAGCAATTTGTCTGCATGTGTCAGTTGTAAGAAATGCAACTTTTTCTACTTTTCAGTGATAGGACGGTACTGTCCGCTGGTTTAAGTGTAGAAACTACCTTTGTACGGAAGTTAGGTGTCTTCTGTGTCAGTATGAGGAAGCAACATTGTCGCTGCATAATCGGTTGGTAAGGAAGGGTACTGGCTGAATGTGTCAGTGTAAGGCCGCTTACTTGTCTTTCAGTGTCAGTGTAAGAAAAATGGCTTATTTGTGGAATAACCGTATAAGAGCTACTTGTCTGCTGTGTTGTCAGTGTGACAGTAGCAAACGTTGTCTTTGGTGTGGTGTGTAAGACGTCAAAACTTGTCTTTTTGAGTTGTGTCGTGGAAAAGAAAGCAACTTGTCTGGGTGTGTAGTGTAAAGAACCTCCATTTGTTGGTTGTGTCAGTGTAAGAAAGAACTTTACTGGTGTGCCAGTTGGATAAAAGAAGAACGCAACTTGTATGGTCGTTGTCAGTTGTAAGAACGCAAATGTTGGATGTTGTCCAGTGTAAAGAAAGCAACTTTTCTGGCTGTTGTCATTGTAAGGAAGAGCAATTGTCTGGTCTGTGTCAGTGTCTGAAAGCACACTTTGTTGGTGTGTCCAGTGCAAGAAAGCAACTTTGTCTGTTCTGGTGTGTCAGTGTAAGAAAGCAACCTTGTCTTTCTGTGGGTGTCAGTGTAAAAGAAAGCAACTTGTCTGGTGTGTCAGTAGTAAGAAAGCAACTTTTCTGGTTGCGTGGTCAGTGTAAGAAAGGCAACTTGTCTGGTGTTTGTTTCCGTGTATGAAAGCAACTTGTCTGGTGTGTCAGTGCAAGAACGCACTTGGTCTGGTGTGTCAGTGTTAAGAAAGCCAATTGTCTGGTGTGACAGTGTAAAGAAAGCTATTGTGTTCTGGTGGTCAGTGTAGAAAAGCAACTTGTTCTGGTGTGTCAGTATCTGAAAGCAAACTTGTCTGGCTGTGTTCAGTGCCAAAAGAACGAAGAAAGCACATTGTCTGGTGTCGTCAGTGTTAAGAAAGCAACTTGTCTGGTGTTGTCATGTAAACAGAAGCATAGCGTGGGTCTGGTGTGTGTTCAGTGTAGAAAGCATTGTTGTCTGGATGTGTCAGTGTAAGAAAGGCAACTTGTCTGGGGTGTCAGTAGCAAGGAAAGCAACTTGTCGGTGTGTCTAGTGTAAGAAAGAACTTCGTCTGGTGTGCTTCAGTTTGTCCAGGCAAAGCAACTCTTGTTGGTGTGTCAGTGTAAGAAAGCATATAATCCTTGCTCTGGTGTGTCAGTGTAAGAAAGCAACATTGTCTGGTGTGTCCGTGTAAGAAACGCAACTTGTCTGGTAGTGTCAGTGCTAAGAAAGCAAACTTGTCTGGTTGTGTTCAGTGTAAGAAAGCAACTTGTCCTGCGGTCTGTGTTCAGTTTGGTAAGCAAAGCAACTCTGTCTGGGGTGTCAGGTGTTAGATAAAGCAATTGTCGGTGTGTCAGTGCCAAGAAAGCAACTTGTTCTGGTTGTGTCAGTGTAAGAAAGAATTGAGCTGGCTGTTGTCAGTAGTAAGAAAAGCACTTGGTCTTGGTTTGGTGTTCAGCTGTTAAGAAACGGCACTTGTCTGGGATTTGTTTGTCTGTGTAAGAAAGCAACTGGTATGGTGTGTCAGTTGTAAGAAGCAATGGTCTCGGTGTGTCCAAGTTGTATAGAAAGCGCAACTTTTCTGGTGTAGTCAGTGTAAGTATAGCAATAAAAACCCTTTGGGGGTGGGGGGGGGGGCGGACTGCGGTTTATTGTGTCAGTGTAAGATATTGCAAACTTGTCTGGGGACTGTGTCAGTGTAAGAACGCAAACTTGTTGGATTGTTGTCAGTGTAGAAAGCAATTGTCGGTGTGTCAGTTGTAAGAAGCCACTTGTCTGGTGTGTCAGTGTCATAGAAAGCAACTTGTATGGTGTTGTCAGTGTTAAGAACGTGTCACTTTGTCTGGTATGTGTCAGTGTAGAAAGCAACTTGTTGGTGGTCAGTGTAAAAAAAAGCAACTTGTCTGGTGTGGCAGTGTAAGAAAGCAAACTTTTCTGGTGTGTCAGTGTCCAGGCACAGATACTTGTCTGCGGCGCCAGTGTAAGGGAGCTACATATTGCTTGATGTCTTGTAAGGAATGTCTTCTTTCTTATCTGATGTGTCAGTGTTAAAGAAGTTACTTGGTCTGCGGTGTCAATGTAAAGCAGATACTTGTGCTGCAGCCTATGTGTAAGGGATGCGGCATTCTGCTGTGTCAGTGTAAGGCAGCTACTTGTTCTGCTGTGTCAGTGTAATGGACAGGCACTTGTCTTCTGTGGCCGTGTAAGGGCGCAAATTGTCTGCTGTGTCAGTCTAAGAAAGTCACTTCTCTAATTGTTTTCAGTGTAGGAAAGCTAACCTGTCTACTGTTTAAGCTTAAGAAGCATATTTGTAAGAAAGTTACTTTGTCTGCTGTTGTTCAGTTGTAAGGAAGCTACTTGTGTATACTGTGGCAGTGTTATTTAAGCTACTTTTCCTGTCTGCTTTTAGCGTGAGAAAGAAATTTGTCTGCTGTGTTACTGAGAGGGAGCAACTTTGCTGTGTCAGTGAGAGGGAGCATCTTGTCTGCTGTGTCAGTGTGAGGAATCTACTTGTCTTCTGTGTCAGTGTAAGGAAATTACTTCTCTGCTGTGTCAGTGTAAGGAAGCTACTCGTCAGCTGTGTTAGTGTAAGGCAGCTACTAGTCTGCTGTCTCAGTGATGGCAGCTATTTGTCTGCTGTGCCAGTATAAGGATGCTGCTTATGTGATGTGTCGGTGTATGGCAGCTACTTGTCTGCTGTCTCAGTGTATGGCAGCTACTTGTCTGCTGTGTCAGTGTTCTGCAGCTATTTGTGTGCTGTGCCATTGTAAGGAAGCTGCTTATCTGCTGTGTCAGTGTAAGGAAGCTGCTTATCTGCTGTGTCAATGTAAGGAAGCTACTTGTCTGCTGTGCAGTAACAACTTATTTCAAAGTGAATGTTGAAAAAAAAATTGTATTTTAATCAGTTGGTTGGGACACAAATATTGCAATAATTATAAAGAATTTAAGCCTTCCTAATTAATACTTCCTCATTCTTACATAACCCGTAAATTCATAACATAAAGCAAATAATTACTTGGAAGTAGCCTTAATAAATGTTAAAATACCGGAGAATTTGTACATCGCTTCGTCCTTGATCCTTTATCTTATCTCAATATAAATCCTCTTGGAAATAAATGGTATAAAATACCGACACAATGGCAATATAAACACAAATGCAGTATAATGTGATCCTCAAACATCTCAAACACTCAGGTGATCTTCTCAATCGCATTCGCAACATCAACATCAGGAACAAGAAACTTTCCAGCCTTGACGTGACTTCCCTATTCACCAAAGTACCTACTACACAAGCCATCGATCTCTTGCGCAGGAAAATTGACGATTCACTTGATCTTCCCATTCCAGCCAGCGATTTCATCGACCTTGTTGAACTATGTGTTGGCTTTACGTGTTTCTCTTTCGAAAATCACCTCTTTCAGCAGACTTTTGGACTACCCATGGGTTCGCCACTCAGTGCAGTCCTGGCGAACCTATACATGGAACATCTAGAAGCCGAACGTTTCTCCACCATTATTCCTTCGTCTGTCACCTGGCTCGTTATGTTGACGACATTCTCCTCATAACTCCTAAACGCTTCAACGTTCAAGCTCTCCAAGACAAGCTCAACCAGGTCGAACCTTCAATCCAGTTCACACTTGAAGAAGAAGTCGACAACACTCTTCCTTTCCTTGATGTCCTGCTCTGCAAAGCTGACCACGAACTTCGTTTTAAAGTCTATCGAAAACCACCAACCAAAACGATCTTCTCCATTCTACTCTCACCACGACACCAAACCAAACGTGGTGTAATTATAGGCTTCTTCCTGCGTGCACTCAGAATCTGCAGCAACGAGTTCCTTGAGGAAGAATGCACTATAATTGAACAAATATTTTCTAAACTCCACTATCCTCGTCACTTCATCAGAGACTGCAGACGGCGAGCATTAAACATCTTCAACACACCCAGAGAAGACACTGCCGAGAAGAGATACATAGTCCTTCCCACCAACTCCATTGCCAAACATGTTTCCAACATCTTTGCCAAAACATCATTCCAAGTATCTACCTCCACAACCACGACCATCAAGGACATCACAAGTAGTAGGCAGGACAAGCCTCCATCCTCTGCAGGGGTATACATAATCCCTTGTAACGACTGCAACAAGTTATACGTGGGCGAACATCAAGGGACCTCCAAACACGTATTTCAGAACACCAATACGCAAGCAGATCTGACGACACAAGGAATGCCTGCGTACAACACCGTAATTCACACAACCACTTGATAAACTACAGAAACTCAAGACTTATCGCCACAGAAGACAACACTCAATACCGAAGAATCCTGGAATCATCACTTATTTCTATATCCGACAACTTCAACCAGAATAGTGGCTTCTATAACATAGCTGAACCACTTGCCAAGAAACTTCTTCATCGCTATCCCACATAAGAACACTGTAGAAGGTCTGCTCACAAACTTATCCAATCTCCTTTCTACGCTACCCAAGGTTTTAGACTCTATAACCCCACTCGGTACATCATCAGATGCAGCATTCTTCACCTGACCTCAGCCGGACTATAAATACTCGCGTTCCTTCCACCCCAGGTAGTTCTGTTTGTGACTTGAAAAAGCCCACTGTGTGGGCGAAACGTAGTCAATAAAAGATCACATTATACTGCATTTGTGTTTATATTGCCATAAATCCTCTTAATGTCCAATACTGATGAGTTTTTCTCTTGAATCATAGATATTGTCTGTGTATATTGACTTGTACTCACTGAGTACAAGTCGGTACAAGCTCAGTACTGAGCACTGAGCTGAAACTCAGCTCCTGACACCACCTCTTAGACCACTTTGATCGGCATCACTGATTTCTGGCTTCATATCTACTCTTTAAGCTGTGTATTAAATTTCCTTTCAATACTACTCATCAGAGTCATAGCCCTTTTCCACAATCTTTTATACATTAGAGAAGGCTGGAGGCAGTGGAGATGTCATGTCTGAGGGCAATGTGTGGTGTGAATATAATGCAGAGAATTCGTAGTTTGGAAGTTAGGAGGAGGTGCGGGATTACCAAAACTGTTGTCCAGAGGGCTGAGGAAGGGTTGTTGAGGTGGTTCGGACATGTAGAGAGAATGGAGCGAAACAGAATGACTTCAAGAGTGTATCAGTCTGTAGTGGAAGGAAGGCGGGGTAGGGGTCGGCCTAGGAAGGGTTGGAGGGAGGGGGTAAAGGAGGTTTTGTGTGCGAGGGGCTTGGACTTCCAGCAGGCATGCGTGAGCGTGTTTGATAGGAGTGAATGGAGACAAATGGTTTTTAATACTTGACGTGCTGTTGGAGTGTGAGCAAAGTAACATTTATGAAGGGATTCAGGGAAACCGGCAGGCCGGACTTGAGTCCTGGAGATGGGAAGTACAGTGCCTGCACTCTGAAGGAGGGGTGTTAATGTTGCAGTTTAAAAACTGTAGTGTAAAGCACCCTTCTGGCAAGACAGTGATGGAGTGAATGATGGTGAAAGTTTTTCTTTTTTGGGCCACCCTGCCTTGGTGGGAATCGGCCAGTGTGATAATAAAAAAAAAAAATATTTATCTTTGGTGAATTACGATCATTTTTCTACTCCTGACGCCTCGCCAGGATCATGTGGTGTTTTCCTGGTTAACCAGGTTGTTGTTGCTCGTGGCCTGCTGCCCCACATATCCATTACCGCCTGGTTAATCAGGCATCTGGTGAAGACATTTGTCCAGTTTCCTTTTGAAGACTTGTACACTTTTCACAGCAATTTCCAAGTATATACTCTCTCTCTCCATTAAGTACATGGAATAAGCCACATTGAGTGGCTGACTAGGGTTACCTGGAGGTTACCTGGAGGTTATTCCGGGGATCAACGCCCCCGCGGCCCGGTCCACGACCAGGCCTCCCGATGGATCAGGGCCTGATCAACTAGGCTGTTACTGCTGGCCGCACGCAGTCCGACGTACGAGCCACAGCCCGGCTGATCCGGCACCGACTTTAGGTATCTGTCCAGCTCTCTCTTGAAGGCAGCCAGGGGTTTATTGGCAATTCCCCTAATGCTTGATGGGAGGCTGTTGAACAGTTTTGGGCCCCAGACACTTATGGTGTTTTCTCTTAGTGTACCAATGGCGCCCCTACTTTTTATTGGCGGCATTTGCATCGCCTGCCCAGTCTTTTACTTTCGTAGTTAGTGATTTCTGTGTGCAGATTTGGGACCATTCCTTCCAAGATTTTCCAAGTGTAGATTATGATATATCTCTCCCTCCTGCGTTCCAACGAGTACAAGTCAAGTGCTTCCAAGCGTTCCCAGTAGTTAAGGTGCTTGACAGAACTTATACGTGCAGTAAAGGATCTCTGTATACTCTCTAGATCTGCGATTTCACCTGCTTTGTATGGAGATGTTAATGTACAGCAGTATTCCAGCCTAGAGAGAACAAGTGATTTGAAAAGGATCATCATGGGCTTTGCATCTCTCGTTTTGAAAGTTCTCATTATCCATCCTATCATTTTCTTTGCACGTGCGATCGTGGCACTGTTGTGATTCTTGAAAGTGAGATCCTCAGACATTACTACTCCCAGGTCCCTTACATTATTTTTCCGCTCTATTGTATGGCCGGAGTCAGTAGTATACTCTGTTCTAGTTATTATCTCCTCCAGTTTTCCATAACGGAGTAGTTGGAATTTGTCCTCATTGAACATCATATTGTTTACCGTTGCCCACTGGAAAACTTTGTTTATATCTTCTTGGAGGTTAACCGCGTCCTCAGCAGATGACAGCCTCATGCAGATCCTAGTATCATCCGCAAAGGATGATACGGTGCTGTGGTGTATATCTCTGTTTATGTCTGATATGAGGATAAGGAATAAGATGGGGCGAGTACTGTGCCTTGTGGAACAGAGCTCTTCACTATGGCAGCCTCCGATTTAACTCTGTTGACCACTACTCTTTGTGTTCGATTTGTTAGGAAGTTGAAGATCCATCTCCCCACTTTCCCAGTTATTCCTTTAGCACGTATTTTATGGGCTATTACGCCATGATCGCATTTGTCAAATGCTTTTGCAAAGTCTGTGTATATTACATCTGCATTCTGATTTTCTTCCAGTGCATCCAAGGCCATGTCATAGTGATCCAGTAGTTGTGAGAGGCAGGAGCGACCTGCCCTGAACCCATGTTGCCCTGGATTGAGCAGATTTTGGGAATCCAGGTGATTTGCAATCCTGCTTCTTAGAACTCTTTCAAAGATTTTTATGATGTGGGATGTCAGAGCTATTGGTCTATAGTTCTTAGCTAATGCTTTGCTGCCACCTTTATGGAGTGGGGCTATATCCGTTGTTTTAAGTGACTGTGGAATTTCACCCATGTCCAAGCTCCTCCTCCATAGTGTACTTAGGGCACGCGAGAGGGGTTTCTTGCAGTTCTTAATGAAAACAGAGTTCCACGAGTCTGGGCCCGGGGCTGAGTGCATAGGCATGTTGTCAATGGCATTTTCGAAATCTATCGGAGTTAGAGTAATGTCGGAAATCTGGCATACATTTATGGAGTTTTGAGGCTCATTCATGAAGAAATCATTTGGGTCGTCGATCCTCAGACCGATTAGTGGTTCACTAAACACAGAGTCATACTGGGATTTCAATATTTCACTCATTTCCTTGTTGTCGTCTGTGTAAGTCCCATCCTGTCTGAGTAAGGGCCCGATACTAGATGTGGTATTTGCCTTGTTTTTGGCATATGAAAAGAAATATTTTGGAATTTCTTTCAATTTCACTAATAGCTTTAAGCTCCTCCTGCCTCTCCTGGTTCCTGTAAGAGTCATTTAGCTTAAGTTCTATAGTTTCCACTTCCCTGGTCAGCGCCTCCCTTCGTGTATCAGATATTCTAGCACTCCTGAGGAGCTCAGTGACTCTTCGTCGTCTTCTGTAGAGGGAGCGTCTTTTTCTCTCCAGTTTACTCCTGCTCTTCTTCTTTCTCAGGGGAATATGCCTAGAACATGCTTCGGCTACCAGGCAGTTGATCCTTTCAAGGCACTGGTTTGGGTCCATGTCATTTAAGACATCTTCCCAACATGTTTCGTTTAGGACATGGTTTACCTGGTCCCAGTTGATGTTCTTGTTGTTGAAATTGTATTTTGTGAAGACACCTTCACAGGTACATGCATTCTGTTGTTCAGAACCCCTATGCATGTACGTCTGGACTTCGATTAGATTGTGATCGGAATTAGTTGTTTTTGATATTCTTATGTCTCTTATCAGGTCCTCATTATTTGTGAAGATAAGGTCAAGTGTGTTTTCTAGTCTTGTTGGCTCCACTATCTGCTGGCTTAAGGTGTGTTTTTCGCAGAGACTTAGTAGCTCATGTGTGTGTGACATTTCATCTGCGCTACCTCCGGGGTTTGTTTCAGCTATAACATTATTTGCTACATTCTTCCATTTTGTATGCCTTAGGTTGAAATCACCAAGCAGTAAGATGTTTGGGGATGGAGCTGGAAGGTTTTCCAAACAGTAATCGATTTTCAGTAGCTGTTCCTTGAACTGTTGGGAGGTTGCATCTGGTGGCTTGAATACAACCACAATGACTAGGTTTTGGTTCTCGATCTTTATTGATAGAACTTCAACTACCTCATTTGTGGTGTTCAGCAACTCCGTGCAGATAAGGGACTCTTTGACATACAGGCCAACCCCCCCTTGTTGCCTGTTTTTTTCTGTCGCATCTAAAAAGGTTGTAGCCACTTATCCATATTTCACTGTCAAAGTGATCTTTTGTGTGAGTCTCTGTGAAGGCTGCAAACATTGCATTAGACTCCACTAGAAGTCCACTGATAAAAGGTATTTTGTTGTTGGTGGATGGCTTAAGGCCCTGTATATTAACAAATATGAACGAGGTTGTATTCTGTGTTTGTTGGGGGATTTTGTTATTGGCATCAGTAGTTGTAATAATTCTGGAGGGCCATGGGTGGCCACTGGCTGCGCCTCCAGTCCAACAAGGCTCCAAGGTGATGGACTATTTTTGTTATTTCCTTCCATTTTCTTTTTTCGTTTCCTGCCACTAAAAAATCACCTGGAGTTGGGTTGTTGTAGCTACTGTTGTTTGTCTTGTGGGGTCTGTGCCTCGTGGTCCCTTTTAGATGGTATGCAGGGCATTCGATGTTGTAACACTGCTTCTGGAGGACCGAGGAGTGGCACATTTTTGGGTGAAAGAAAGTACAGGAAGAAGAACGACACACTCCTTTAGACAGGAGGTCGCTACATTTTTTGGGATGGTCAAAGTAGCATGTCCCATTTTTTTTCCCCTGTTATTCCATGCTTACAGATGCCCCAAGCATAATATTTGCACAAATTCACCTTTGGTTGAGAATTGTTGGGAGGTGTGTTGTCAATTTCTGCAGGTTCTGGGACTGCACTATAATCCTCAGTATCCAAGCCAGGGCCACCCCGTCCTGGATTCCATCTACTTTCCCCAGTAGAGGAAGAAGGAGGAGACTCCTCTCCAACATCTGTACTGTGGGCCACGGTCTTGTGCAATGATGGTTGTATATTTACTGTTTTTGTGGTGGTTTGGGTAGTGTCCCTAGGAGAGTCTGGGCTGGCAGTAGGGCTGGGGGCTGGGTCTGGGTCAGCACTGGGGCTGGGGGGTGGGGCTGGGTCTGGGCCAGCACCAGCACTGAGGGTATTGGTGCTATGCCTGGGGGAGCTTGGGCCAGCACCATCACTGTGGGTATTAGTGCTAAGACTGGGGGATGGGTCTAGCTTAGGACCATGTGGGTGACTAGGTAGATTCGAGTCATCTGTTGTGGTATGGACATTCTGCATTTTTTGATACACTATCTCTTTCTCCCATGTTTTATATATTTTTGGTAGACTATCCAAGAGGTCATCCTTGTTTTCTTGATTATTTTTATCATTTATTACTCTCCTTAGTACCTTTCTGATACCTGCCCAAAGTTCTACATCTTTATTGCACAACCAGAAGCACCTTGCTAGTTCGAGGTCATTTTTTGAGGCTGTATTTAGTCTAGTACAAGAGATATGGTGTTTGAAAGAGCATAGGTTGCATATGATTCTGGAATTCCTTCCAAGGATTTTTTTTACATGTCCCACAGATATGCTGTGCTGACATCCTGTCTGTATCCTACTACACTGTATGCCACGGAAGAAAACTGATTTCCACTTTACCTTTCTCTTGCTGGTGCCAGTAATATGCAAGATGTATTTATACGAACCAAGTTTGCAGTATGTGGGTGGTGGTGTAGGGTGGGTGTAGGGTGGGTGGTGGGTGTAGGGTGGGTGGTGGTGCAGGATGGGTGGTGGTGCAGGGTGGGTGGTGGTGCAGGGTGGGTGGTGGGTGTAGGGTGGGTGGTGGTGTAGGGTGGGTGGTGGTGTAGGGTGGGTGGTGGGTGCAGGGTGGGTGGTGGTGTAGGGTGGGTGCAGGGTGGGTGTGAGCCAGACTTGCCCACACTCCACACTTCACTTAGGCCTACGCTAACTTCCCCCTACACTTCTAAGGAAAAGATTATTCCCTGTTTAGTAGAGGTAACGGTCGTATGCTCAATTTATGTATGCTGTGATTCCCTGCACCTCAATGCTACCATCACTCGTTTCATATCTTATGACTATAGTAGTTACTTATCCGTTATTCAGGGTTAAACCGAATATTTTTAGTCTTCACAGACGCAGTGAAACACACTACACCTTCTTATTATCAATTGAGTTATAATATACATACACTTATTATGTCAGATGAAGTTGTAATTAACAACAATCAAGAATAAACAGAAGGACGGACGAGGGAAGTGAACCACGGTCCGTAAATTGACAATCCACCGCTTTACCACCTCGGCTACTGAGCCTGTGATGAAGTAGGCTGGGAAGTGGTACTTGTGTACATATTTCAGTCAAAGGCACTAAATGTAACTTAATTGGCTTCTTTTCCACGGCCCAATAGCTTTTACAGTATATCTATTCTTACTTCCCACAAAGAATTATAGTCTATGAACTGAGATTAAGTGTAATAAACAACTGTCAACGAATTAACACAAGGATGGACGGGGAAGGGAAGGGGAGCTAATCGCGGTTCATAAACTGACACTTCGACGCTCTACCGCCTTGGCTACTGAGGTTCTGATAGAGAAGGAAGATCACTGGTAGAGATGGTAGAACATTGGACTGTAAATTTATGGTCCACTATTTTCTCCCTAATCTGTCCTTTTGTTTATTTACATATACGGATAAATTTAAGAAGTAAAAATGAACAATTCGATGAATGTGTATTCATGTAAGAACATAATTCATGTTTTGCAAAAATTTATGTTTTTGTGTGTGTACAGACAAGCAGCAAACATGGTGTGCTGTGTGGTCACGACTGTGGTGGCAGCTGTTGTGGTGCTGATATTGACTGTCAAGTTCATCTACCATTACCAGTCAGGACGATGTACCTCCAAAACAAGACTGGTGGGTAAGACAGCCATTGTCACAGGAGCATCTGCAGGTATGTCCTACAAACTGCTTGTCTGCCACTACAGTATTAAGTTTTCTATATATATTTTTCTAAACGTTCAAATTATCATTATTCCTGATTTAGTGGGATTATCGAAGAAAAATGCACGTTTGGTTTAGAGGACTGAAGATGGAAATCCACCGCTCCCTTCCTGAGAGGTGTCAACCACATGGAATATGAGTTAAACGGTTTAAAAATAGATTATAATTGAAATGTCGACCATATTATTTTGAAATAGTGATGAGTTGGAGAAGTGAAACCAGTTACATTTGATGAGACTATTATCAAGAGTTACAGTAGATGAGATTGTTATCAACAGCTACACATGATGAGAACGTTATCAACAGTTACACTTGATGAAACTGTTATCAACAGTTATACTTGATGGGACAGTTATCAACAGTTACACTTGATGACACTGTTATCAATAGTTACAGTTGATGAGACTGTTATCGACAATTACAATTGTTTGACAGGTATCGGGAAGGACACAACTTAACATGGTAATGTTTGACAGGTATCGGGAAGGACACAACTTAACATGGTAATGTTTGACAGGTATCGGGAAAGAGACAAATTAACATAGTAATGTTTGACAGGTATCGGGAAGGAGACAACTTAACATAGTAATGTTTGACAGGTATCGGGAAGGAGACAACTTAACATAGTAATGTTTGACAGGTATCGGGAAGGAGACAACTTAACATAGTAATGTTTGACAGGTATCGGGAAGGAGACAAATTAACACAGTAATGTTTGACAGGTATCGGGAACGAGATAACTCAACATGGTAATGTTTGACAGGTATCGGTAAGGAAACAACGTATCATTATAATGTTTGACAGATATTGGGAAGGAGAGAACTTGATATAGTAATGTTTGACAGGTATCGGGAAGGAAACAACGTGTCATTATAATGTTTGACAGGTGTCGGGAAGGAAACAACTTAACATAGTAATGTTTGACAGGTATCGGGAAGGAGACAACTAAACATAGTAATGTTTGACAGGTATCGGGAAGGAGACAACTTAACATAGTAATGTTTGACAGGTATCGGGAAGGAGACAGCTCGAGACTTGGCTCAGCGCGGCGCCCGGGTCATCCTTGCTTGTCGTAATGTTGAGAAAGCTGAGAGAGTTGCAGGTCAGTCTGATCTGAAGTTCTATATCGCACTTTACATGCGTTTATATAAAATGTTTCCCCCCCACATTAGGCTAGGTAATGTTATGTTATTGTTAACAATAAATATTAGATGTCATCGTTGGCTGTGCAGTTATAGATAGTATCCTTATATTGGGGGGGGGGGCCCTTAACTTCTGTCCCATATATGTCAATACAGCCAGAATAATTAGTGCAGCGTGCGGGATAAGTTTATAATGCAGTTAAGTATTAGTGTTGATGACCTGAAGCAAATCACGTTAGGCATTCACAAGTTTTCACATGGACACTAATATTAACAATTTCTTGGATTATAAGGGCAAATAAGACATATTAGCCCTGAAACTTAATCTATCATACTACTAAGATTCATCAGTTTTTGAAGCCAACTGAAGAGGTATTGTCCTTGTTAACTAAGTACTACAATATCCTACAACACAATAGTTTCATTTAGTTTGAAGTGATCAAAGTTGCATTATAAAGTTAACAACGATGAAGATGAAAGTTAATTGTGTGAGGACTCACAAATTATCATATGAAAATATTTTTTTTAAATTCCTCTAATTATTCTACAAAAAAAAGCAAATTAGGACCAACCCAGGACTAATCAGACCAACTTCCTCTAGCTGACATTTAGCCGCGTATAAGGTTAAAGTAAATAATGCATGTACGTAATTAGTTCATTATCATTAAAAATATTGTAATAATGTACTCATTTTTACATAGTTCTCCTTTGAGCACACAATGTTATGTGCACATATATAACAATTATGTTAATTTAACTAAGATCAATAAAGTCACCCTGAGATCTGTTTCTGACCACAAGAGACTTTCTCTCCTTCTTCTTCCAATTATTTCACAGAAACCAACTTATTAATAGAACTGCCACAATTAAAACTACTTAACTTTAAGTTAAAACGAGCTTTGAGGATAACAGGTCAGCAGTGTAAGTTTCAAACCAACCTGAAGAAGCGTTCAACAGCTACCTCACAGAATCAGACTTTTGTTAGTCAACACAGACTAACGCAAAACAAATTTCCTGATATTTGATGTTAATCAGAGTTGTTATATTTTACTGGAGGGAAAGCACTAAAACAGTAAGGGTCATATAACACTTGTCAATGTTAGGCCATTTAAATGTAATGTAATGAAGGGTAAATATGTCCTTGGATCAAGAGCCCTTTATCACAGCATCAAGGAAAAATAATGAAAAATTGTTAATAATACTATAATATTTCAAAATTAAAAGTGTAAACAAACATCTAAGACTTCATTTACAACATCAATTTTCTTCTCAGTAACGATATTTTAAAACCAGAGTTATATTACTCGCCAAGTTATCACATGGAAATAAAATGTGGGAATAACTAATGTAAAATTGTCCATAAGACATCCAGGACAGTAAATAATACCAGGAATCTTGTCTTATTTACAGTACATCACCATTGAAAGTTTGAAGCCGAGCGATTAAGACGTTCTCAAGTTTTAAAAATTTGTTGTAAGAAAAACAAATGTCTGAGAATGTTCTGAAAACATGAAAGTTTATTCTCGTAAAATTTAAAAACTGCATAAAACGAGATTTTTTCTTTTTGTTATTTATATACTATATAAAATTCTCTGTTATCCAATAAGAAAAAGCGATTTGATTTGCATATTTTTTAAACATAATCTAATATGAGAAAATTGCTTAAAACATTTGTAAATTTTCTCCTATACAACGCAAAAAGCGTTACAAAAACACATCAAATTAATCAGCACTGGAGTTTAAGGTTTGGAGCCGATCAGCAGCAGCATTTCTTAGTTAATGAATACAAATATCTCTGTTTTTTTTTTCAATAAAATTGGTAAATAGCGATTTATAGAGGCTCTGGTGGCCTGGTGGCTAAAGCTCTCGCTTCACACGGCGAGGATCTGGGTTCGATTACCAATGCGGGTAGAAACATTGGACGTGTTTCTTTACACCGGTTGTTTATGTTCACCATCAGTAAAATTTATACCTGGGAGTTTAGTCGACTGTGCAGGCCCGCATCCTGGGACAGTGACTTAATTTGCTCACATAACAAGCATAACAAGCAGCTTTCTATATAGTAGTGTGTCACTGATGTCAGCTATTGTCTTTATACCTTGTACATGTACTGGTAGTAAATAAACATATTATATTATTATTATTATATCATCCAATAACAGCACCAACTTCACCTTCAGTAAGCCACAATATTGACAAAAATTTGATGCCGATCAGACGAGTCATTCTCCAGTTATAACATGGATTTCAAGTTTTTTTGACTTATTTACTGTACAGACAAATTTACCAACACAAAATCAAAAGTGCCAGATTCATCAAACATTAAATAATGAAGTTGTTCAGACGAGATAAACTGAAATTAATTTAACGTCATGAAATGAGAAAAAAAAAATAAAGGGAACTCAAGTGTTCATCTGTGCACTTGAATTTGACTCTCCACTGACGTCGAATTAGCAGCCACTTTTTGTGAAGTGCCAACTACTTGTTGTGAAGTGCTCACAACTTGTTGTGAAGTGCCCACAAATTGTTGTGAAGTGCCCACAACTTGTTGTGAAGTGCCCACAACTTGTTGTGAAGTGCCCACAACTTGTTGTGAAGTGCCCACAACTTGTTGTGAAATGCCCACACTTGTTGTGAAGTGCCCACAAACTGTTGTGAAGTGCCCACAACTTGTTGTAAGTGCACACAACTTGTTGTGAAGAGCCTACAACTTTTGTTAAAGAGTGCATGGTTATGTGGTTTGTCCTTATACTTTGATAGTTAGGTTCTCACTACATGTTCTAGTGTGGGGTAGCTTTTTACTTAATGGCCTTATCTGTCTAGGGGTAATACTTACATCATGGCTGATCATCTTGAGTGTCTCTGATATCCTTTCACCAGCCCTCTTCACAGGTTATTTAAACTACTACTATAAAAATATAACTGTATTCTAAATAGATATGTACAGAAGATACATTTACAGCCTCACATTTCAAAACAAAAATCCTACACACCCATAGCTGTTCTTCCCCACAAGGTGCAGTCCAGCAACTTTGTCCTCTCTTTCTTCACTAACTCTGGGCTAACCTATGTTTTTGACACACTTTTAGTCACCCTGGGTATGGTGACCACAACTTAAGTTATAAAAACTCACCCCTGGAGCACACAGACTGCCCCAAAAAGATAGAAAGAAGGACCCAGAGGTCCTTCCACCTTCATGTCAACCAAAACAGAGAGAGAGAGAGAGAGAGGGAGGGAGGAGCCTAGCTAAGCTCCTCCAACACCCACCAAAAACAAAAGACTGTTGTCAAGCACAATTCTCCAGTTATCTCAATTCTACCACACCTTAATTTTTACTTTTACAAAAGAAATACAACTTTAAATTGTGTGTTTGTGTGTCTATAGTATAACCTATTATATTGAGAAAAAGGCTTGACCCAGCTGCCTCTCAGTCCTATGGGTGATCAGCCCTTATGACATTTAGAACTGAGTCCCATCAATTCAATATAATTAGGTATTCCAGAGTAACTGTTACTTATAAATACATGTTGGGTCCTATAGCCCCATAACACCCCCACCTCCAGACGAAGTCTCACAAAAGCTAGCCGTGTCGCTCAGGATACGGCTAGTAAAAGTATATTGCTTAAGTCTGAAGGTGGTAAGCAAGACTACTAGAAATGCTACATATTTCCCAGCACCATAACTACTCTTCACTTTATGTTATTTAAAACAGATTGCAGATTTTTTTAGAAAAGGATTTTAACCATACCCATATACTCCAAGGGTGTAACTATTTACAATTTCAGTGACTTTTAACAATACACATTGCAATGCAAAATTGCACAGCCATTCCCACTGTGAAAGCCCGCACCACCAGGCCTGTGACTCCTCTATGGTAAACCAGCAAGCAACTGGTACTGCCAGGTGGGCATCCTTCCTGATCAGAGACGAGAGTAAGCCAAACCCAGACAGTCAGGTGTACACCAGGCAGGAAACTCACAAAACAAGTCAAAGGTGTCTCTCACTTGTGGCCGAAACAAACAGTGAGACTTCAGTCAACACTCACACGATCCTTACAGGTCAGGCACTCAAGCCCATATTCCGAGGTCCCACTTCCCACACAGATCCTCCAAACTTATGAAGAGGAGGCTGCATAGAACATGGAGGTGGTCCAAGGGAACCACAAAGGCAAATCGTCGGGGCCGTTGGTATATAGAGGCCAACACCAAAACACAACATCACATACCTTCCTGAAAGTCTCATGTTTACCGAAGGTTGTCAACCACTGCCACAACTCACATTAAATATACAACTGACCCTAGTCACACTTTTGGCTCCGACTCGACTCCTCACATCAATGGCTGTAGAGAGTACTCAGCTCGCCGAGAGTTCACCACTTGCAAAAACAACAAGGTCAGCACATACAAACACTATGTACAAAGTACGCACCATGCATCTACGTGAAACATCTAGATAGAGCATCAGCAACCACATTCTCTGAGCCTTTATAATATTTACTTCCAAATTAAAAGGCTGTAGGAACAAAAGCCCATTTTAAGAGTCTGATTTTATCACTATACACAGAACAGGATGAAGAGATCTTGAGGCATATACAATGCTGAATAGCCAGCCCCAAAATTAAAAATTTTCTTTCCTGTTGTAAATGTTGACATTTAAACGTAGAAGGTTGTTCATAGATAGTAACAGTTCTGCAACCTCTCGCAGTGCAACAAACACAAAAACACCCAAGACAGCTCTTTGCCATGGCACCCAAGGTGGATAAATCATTTACACAAATACCATCACGTCCATCTCCACACAAATTTTAAGCACACAATAACACAAGTTGCATTAACACACATTAAAATGGTACTGGAACACAGGTCATGGAAATCACCAATCTTCCTGCCCCATGTTTTAGTTTATTTAAAATGTTTGCATCTCTTAGTGGCATAAGTATCAATCTTTCTAATCCTGTAAACTCTAAGTTGTTAAAACGTACTTTTGGTAGTCAGTGTTATGCCCAGGGTGCCATTCCCCTAAAATTTGGGGAACCAGAAGCATGGGAATGCCCACTGACTCTACTAAGCACTACAAACTGGTGGTGGAAGAATTTCACTCTTCCTCTATACCCCAATTTTTCATACAGATTTTTCCCACACAAAAATTGTTGATTGCTCAGAGCTTCCCTTAACAATTTCTTCATGGAGTTATCAACTTTTCCCCATTGGCTGACATCCCAAACTTTTTATAAAGTTCCAAGTGGCTGCGGCCCACTCTCCAACACTTTTCCTCATTAAAACCAAGCATGCATTTCCCAAATCTTTTACACACATGTTATTTCTTAAAATACATTTTTGGTATTTCATACAGATTATTGTTTTGGCAGCCCTTTACATTCCATTAAAACATTGGTCCTATCTGAATTTTTGACATACACTTCAAACCCTTTGACCAGTTACTGTTACATTACACTCATTCTTTCTTGCTTGGGGGTGTGGGTTTTTATAGTTGAGGTCTAACCCCTGTTAAACTTCCCCCACAACACGTTTACAGACTTCACCAGCAACGTGCCATACAGATCTTCACATGAATTGGCTCCAGTATCAGCACTTCCTCTCCAGCCTCCAGAGTATCATGGTCCACATTATGGTCCCCACATCATCAACCTGTCTGGTTGATGGGCACGTCACTGGTACCTATCCCACCTCATACGACCAAAAAGTGTCTGGAACTGTGAAAAAGCTCCGAGGGGGGAGCATCACCATCCCTCGCCCAAGCAATAGCTCAGAGATTCGCTGAGTGCTTCCCCGCTCAGCAAAATACAAAGAAAGGGATCCTCTCATCCCGTTTTGTAAGTATTGTCAATACACATAGGCTTGCATCATTGCTTGAGGGCTTTGATGTAATTTCCTCTATTTCCCCATGAGATGAGGGTGATAGGCCATTGCAAAGTTAGGCTCCTACTTTTAATTCCTTCCGAAAACATTCTAAAAACTTTGAGGTAAAGTTAGGGCCCTTGGTCTTTTTGCACCTCTTGAGGAAAACCAACATGAAAAAAGAACTTCATTAAAGCCCTTAAGACTACACGAGCTGTTATCTTATGCAGAGGGACTGCTTCCAGGTACCTGGTAGTGGAGCAAATATTTGTGAGTAAATAATCATTTCCCAATTTGGTCCTTGGGAATGGACCAAGTACATCTACTACCAGCTTGCTGAAGGGTTCACCTGGTGCTGAAATAGACTGGAGGGGAACAGGTTTAATACTTCGACTAGGTTTCCCTATAAATTGAAAGTCATGATAGGTCTCAATATACTCTCTGACAGTCTCCCACAGCTGAAACCAGAAGAAATGCCTGGAAACCTTGGACATCGCCATCTGGGGACAAAACCCTTGTTCTCCTTCCATCGATACTGCAAACAGAAGTGAATTCTTTGTAAGAGTTTCCTCCCTGAAATGAAAACACTTATTTAACTGTAAAATCTCTTCCTCAGCAACAGCGACATTTTCCTGCACAGAAATTAATTGCACCCTAGTAGGTGCAGCCTCTCTCACACTATTTAACTGATCCATTCTCCAATCATGCTTAGCTCTGGCTGGAACATCCTTTTCTTCAGTTGACTGCAGTTCAACATCAGAAAGCAGAGTTACCAAACTTAAGCCCTCACGATCCTCATGAGAAATATCATGAAGACTGTTGGTAACATGATCATGAGCCATACTTCTCATGGTGGAACCATCAAGGAGAAGGTCTAGCAGGGTTTTCCTAGCCATTTCCTCCCAACATTTGGGACTTGGTTTCCCCCAAACTAGTTGTTCATCACTGTCTAACAGGCCCATAACATTATTCCCTAATAAGAGGTCGACCCCTTCGAAGGGAATTTCATCTGAGATACCTACAGGGAGATAGCCAACTTGGTATGCAGATTCTACCCTTAATTTGTGTACAGGTGTCCTTATGGTTGAACCCGTAATACCCTTCAACAATATATCTACCCCAGTATAGGTATCCTTTGACACTGGCAGCACTCCAGCACGTAGCAAAGAGTAGGTGATACATCTATCTCTCAAGGACAATATGTTCTCAACTCTGTCTACATCCTTTTGCAAACCAACTGTGGACCTAGTAGATAATATACACATCCTGGGGTCTAGATCCAAAGGTTTCTCCTCACCTTGCCTTGAAGACCTAATGCAGGCAACCGGATGTATCTCTGCAGTTAGGGTCCCCTGGGATGGTTCCTCCCTTTCCTGATCTCGCCGTCTTGACCAGCAAAACTTTTGTGTGTGTCCAGTTTTGTTACAGTAGTAACAGATAAAACCATAAAGGTATTTTTACCATTTGGTGTAGGACTGGTACTGTTTACTCGAGGACCTGAAACATTATTTGATTGTCTAGGTAAACTTTGAACTCCGGCTGACTTACCTTTTCCTTCTATTTTAGAGGCCACCTCAGCCTTCATTTGTCCCTGAAAATTCTTGTCCCACTTACCTTTATGACCATAGGACTTGGAATAAGGTTTAGAATGAGTGGGAAAATTTTCAGAAGCAGCATGACTGTTTTTACTTACCAATTCCCTGCGAGCCAAGAATCTGTCACCTAGATCCAGTGCTTCTGAAAGATTATCTGGGTTTTTGTCCTCCAGATACTCTCTGAGGTCAACAGGGATTGTATTGTACAATTCCTCATGAACCATCAGATCTATTAATTTGTTATAGTCTTTATTAACTCCTTTGGAACAAACCCATTTCTTAAAAAGGAACAGTTTCTCATTCCCAAACTCAGTTAAGGTCTGCCAATCCCGAAATTTTTGATTCTTGAACTTTTGTCTATATTTTTTAGGTATCATTTGGTATGCAAGCAATACTTCCTCTTTAATCTTATCATAATCAGAAAAAAAATTT
>NC_069416.1:612554-663359 GCF_026875155.1 Cherax quadricarinatus
CTGCTGTTTCAAAATAGGAAAAAACTTATCTCTGTGTCAGTGTAAGGCAGCTACTTGTTTCTATGTCAGGTAAGGCGCTAATTGTGTGCTGTCCCGGTAAGGAAGCTCCCTTATCGCTTTGTCTGAAAGGGCAGCTATTTTTGCGTGTCAGGTGTGCGTTTTTTGTCTGTTTTGTCAGTGTAAGGCAGCACTTGCTGCTCTGTATTGTTTGATAAATTAGACACATGTGCACTCTGGTATCTTTATGAGAAACGTTCGCCACACAGTGCTTATCAAGTCAAAAAGAGAATCGTGAAGAACTAGTGGAGTAGGAATCAGTCCTCCTTGAGTCAGTAGGTGCCCAGCAATCTTTTTGAATAGAAAACTTATCATATGTGCCAGAGTAGCATTGTTTCTATGCTCAGTGTAAGGCAGACTAATTGTGTGCTGTGCAGTGTAAGGAGCTGCTTATCTGCTTTGTCAGTGTAGCAGTATTGTTGCTGTGTCAGGTTTGCAGCTTGATTTGTTCTTTGTCAGTGTAAGCAGCTACTTGTTGCCATGTCTTGTGACAAATTAGCACATGTGCAACTTGGTCTTTACTGAGGAAACGTTTCGCACACGTGGCTTCATAGTCCATACAAAGAGAATCGTGAAGAACGAAAGAATGAGGTATCATCTCCTCACCTTAGTCGAGTGGTCAGCCATCATCTTGATAGAATACATCATATGTGCCGGAAGTACTTATATGACCGTAGCACAGAGCGGTGCAGCAGGTCGTAGGGACATTGTCAATTAAAGTCGTCGTGTTTCAGGTTATGCAAGCGATGAATTCCCAATATTAAGATCTCAAGAAGTTCAGTGCTGTAAGATGGAGATGAATCGTTCACAACAGACACGTGATAACAGACACATATGCAACTCAGGTGTATATTTATTTCGCACATATGTGTATTCTTCAAGATGATGCTGACCACATCGATCAGGTTAAGGGACGATTCTCATTCTTCTCGTTTTCTTCCGATTATCCTTTGTAAGGACGATAAGCCACTGTGTGCGAAACGTTGTCATCAAAGATAACAAGTTGCAAGGTGTCTAATTTATCATGTGAGATTCTTGAACCTTCATTACATGTGTCAGTGTTAGGAGCCACCTTGTCTCCTGTGCAATAAGGTACTACTTGTCGCTAGCTGTCATTGTAATGGAGTTCCTTGTCTGCTGTGTCTGTGTAAGGACGCAACTTGTCTGCTGTTTCTGTGTAGGAAAGCAACCTGTCTGTTGTTTTAGTGCAGGAAGCTATTGGAAGGAAGTTGCTTGTCTGCTGTGTTAGTGTTAGGAAGCAAATGTTGCCTGTCATGAGAGGGACAACTTGTTCGTGTGTAGTGTAGAGAGGCTACTTGTCTGCCTGTGTCAGTGTAGGAAGCAAGATGTATGCTGAGTCAATGAGCGGGAACAACTTTTCTGTGTTAGAGAGAGAGGGTGCAACGTGTCTCCCTGTGTCAGTGTAAGGAAGCTGCTTGTCTCCCTGTGTCAGTGTAAGGAAGCTATTTGTCTGCTGTGTCAGTGTAAGAAAGCAACTTTTCTACTGTTTCAGTGTACGAAAGTGACCTGTCCGCTGTTTAAGTGTAAGAAAACTACTTGTAAGGAAGTTAATTGTCTTCTGTGTCAGTATGAGGAAGCAACATGTCTGCTATATCAGTGTAAGGAAGCTACTTGCCTGATGTGTCAGTGTAAGGCAGCTACTTGTCTTTATTGTCAGTGTAAGAAAACTGCTTATTTGTTGAATAACCGTATAAGAGCTACTTGTCTGCTGTGTCAGTGTGACAGAGCAACTTGTCTGGTGTGTCAGTGTAAGAACGCAACTTGTCTGGTGTGTCAGTGTAAGAAAGCAACTTGTCTGGTGTGTCAGTGTAAGAACGCAACTTGTCTGGTGTGTCAGTGTAAGAAAGCAACTTTTCTGGTGTGTCAGTGTAAGAACGCAACTTGTCTGGTGTGTCAGTGTAAGAAAGCAACTTGTCTGGTGTGTCAGTGTAAGAATGCAACTTGTCTGGTGTGTCAGTGTAAGAAAGCAACTTGTCTGGTGTGTCAGTGTAAGAACGCAACTTGTCTGGTGTGTCAGTGTAAGAAAGCAACTTTTCTGGTGTGTCAGTGTAAGAACGCAACTTGTCTGGTGTGTCAGTGTAAGAAAGCAACTTGTCTGGTGTGTCAGTGTAAGAAAGCAACTTTTCTGGTGTGTCAGTGTAAGAAAGCAACTTGTCTGGTGTGTCAGTGTAAGAAAGCAACTTGTCTGGTGTGTCAGTGCAAGAAAGCAACTTGTCTGGTGTGTCAGTGTAAGAAAGCAACTTGTCTGGTGTGTCAGTGTAAGAAAGCAACTTGTCTGGTGTGTCAGTGCAAGAAAGCAACTTGTCTGGTGTGTCAGTGTAAGAAAGCGACTTGTCTGGTGTGTCAGTGTAAGAAAGCAACTTGTCTGGTGTGTCAGTGTAAGAAAGCAACTTGTCTGGTGTGTCAGTGTAAGAAAGCAACTTGTCTGGTGTGTCAGTGCAAGAAAGCAACTTGTCTGTGTGTCAGTGTAAGAAAGCAACTTGTCTGGTGTGTCAGTTTAAGAAAGCAACTTGTCTGGTGTGTCAGTGTAAGAACGCAACTTGTCTGGTGTGTCAGTGTAAGAAAGCAACTTTTCTGGTGTGTCAGTGTAAGAACGCAACTTGTCTGGTGTGTCAGTGTAAGAAAGCAACTTGTCTGGTGTGTCAGTGTAAGAAAGCAACTTTTCTGGTGTGTCAGTGTAAGAAAGCAACTTGTCTGGTGTGTCAGTGTAAGAAAGCAACTTGTCTGGTGTGTCAGTGTAAGAAAGCAACTTGTCTGGTGTGTCAGTGTAAGAACGCAACTTGTCTGGTGTGTCAGTGTAAGAAAGCAACTTGTCTGGTGTGTCAGTGTAAGAAAGCAACTTGTCTGGTGTGTCAGTGTAAGAAAGCAACTTGTCTGGTGTGTCAGTGCAAGAAAGCAACTTGTCTGGTGTGTCAGTGTAAGAAAGCAACTTGTCTGGTGTGTCAGTGCAAGAAAGCAACTTGTCTGGTGTGTCAGTGTAAGAAAGCAACTTGTCTGGTGTGTCAGTGCAAGAAAGCAACTTGTCTGGTGTGTCAGTGTAAGAAAGCAACTTGTCTGGTGTGTCAGTGTAAGAAAGCAACTTGTCTGGTGTGTCAGTGTAAGAAAGCAACTTTTCTGGTGTGTCAGTGTAAGAAAGCAACTTTTCTGGTGTGTCAGTGTAAGAAAGCAACTTGTCTGGTGTGTCAGTGTAAGAAAGCAACTTGTCTGGTGTGTCAGTGTAAGAAAGCAACTTGTCTGGTGTGTCAGTGTAAGAAAGCAACTTGTCTGGTGTGTCAGTGTAAGAACGCAACTTGTCTGGTGTGTCAGTGTAAGAAAGCAACTTGTCTGGTGTGTCAGTGTAAGAAAGCAACTTGTCTGGTGTGTCAGTGTAAGGGAGCTAATTGTCTGCAGTGTCAGTGTAAGGCAGCTACTTGTCTGCTGCGCCAGTGTAAGGGAGCTAATTATCTGCTGTGTCATTGTAAGGAAGCTGCTTATCTGATGTGTCAGTGTAAAGAAGTTACTTGTCTGCTGTGTCAGTGTAAAGCAGCTACTTGTCTGCAGCCTCTGTGTAAGGGAGCGAGCGTTCTGCTGTGTCAGTGTAAGGCAGCTACTTGTCTGCTGTGTCAGTGTAATGGAGGCACTTGTCTTCTGTATCAGTGTAAGGGCGCAAATTGTCTGCTGTGTCAGTCTAAGAAAGTCACTTCTCTACTGTTTCAGTGTAGGAAAGCAACCTGTCTGCTGTTTAAGCTTAAGGAAGCTACTTGTAAGAAAGTTACTTGTCTGCTGTGTCAGTGTAAGGAAGCTACTTGTATACTGTGGCAGTGTTATTAAGCTACTTTTCTGCTGTTTTAGCGTGAGAAAGAAATTTGTCTGCTGTGTTACTGAGAGGGAGCAACTTTGCTGTGTCAGTGAGAGGGAGCATCTTGTCTGCTGTGTCAGTGTGAGGAATCTACTTGTCTTCTGTGTCAGTGTAAGGAAATTACTTCTCTGCTGTGTCAGTGTAAGGAAGCTACTCGTCAGCTGTGTTAGTGTAAGGCAGCTACTAGTCTGCTGTCTCAGTGATGGCAGCTATTTGTCTGCTGTGCCAGTATAAGGATGCTGCTTATGTGATGTGTCGGTGTATGGCAGCTACTTGTCTGCTGTCTGAGTGTATGGCAGCTACTTGTCTGCTGTGTCAGTGTTCTGCAGCTATTTGTGTGCTGTGCCATTGTAAGGAAGCTGCTTATCTGCTGTGTCAGTGTAAGGAAGCTGCTTATCTGCTGTGTCAATGTAAGGAAGCTACTTGTCTGCTGTGCAGTAACAACTTATTTCAAAGTGAATGTTGAAAAAAAAATTGTATTTTAATCAGTTGGTTGGGACACAAATATTGCAATAATTATAAAGAATTTAAGCCTTCCTAATTAATACTTTCTCATTCTTACATAACCGTAAATTCATAACATAAAGCAAATAATTACTTGGAAGTAGCCTTAATAAATGTTAAAATACCGGAGAATTTGTACATCGCTTCGTCCTTGATCCTTTATCTTATCTCAATATAAATCCTCTTAATGTCCAATACTGATGAGTTTTTCTCTTGAATCATAGATATTGTCTGTGTATATTGACTTGTACTCACTGAGTACAAGTCAGTACAAGCACAGTACTGAGCACTGAGCTGAAACTCAGCTCCTGACACCACCTCTTAGACCACTTTGATCGGCATCACTGATTTCTGGCTTCATATCTACTCTTTAAGCTGTGTATTAAATTTCCTTTCAATACTACTCATCAGAGTCATAGCCCTTTTCCACAATCTTTTATACATTAGATTTATCTTTGATGAATTACGATCATTTTTCTACTCCTGACGCCTGGCCAGGATCATGTGGTGTTTTCCTGGTTAACCAGGTTGTTGTTGCTAGTGGCCTGCTGCCCCACATATCCATTACCGCCTGGTTAATCAGGCATCTGGTGAAGACATTTGTCCAGTTTCCTTTTGAAGACTTGTACACTTTTCACAGCAATTTCCAAGTATATACTCTCTCTCTCCATTAAGTACATGGAATAAGCCACATTGAGTGGCTGACTAGGGTTATTCAGGGTTAAACCGAATATTTTTAGTCTTCACAGACGCAGTGAAACACACTACACCTTCGTATTATCAAATGAGTTATAATATACATACACTTATTATGTCAGGTTAAGTTGTAATTAACAACAATCAAGAATAAACAGAAGGACGGACGAGGGAAGTGAACCACGGTCCGTAAATTGACAATCCACCGCTTTACCACCTCGGCTACTGAGCCTGTGATGAAGTAGGCTGGGAAGTGGTACTTGTGTACATATTTCAGTCAAAGGCGCTAAATGTAACTTAATTGGCTTCTTTTCCACGGCCCAATAGCTTTTACAGTATATCTATTCTTACTTCCCACAAAGAATTATAGTCTATGAACTGAGATTAAGTGTAATAAACAACTGTCAACGAATTAACACAAGGATGGACGGGGAAGGGAAGGGGAGCTAATCGCGGTTCATAAACTGACACCTCGACGCTCTACCGCCTTGGCTACTGAGGTTCTGATAGAGAAGGTAGAACATTGGACTGTAAATTTATGGTCCGCTATTTTCTCCCCAATCTATCCACCTGTTTATTTACATATACGGATAAATTAAAGAAGTAAAAATGAACATTCGATGAATGTGTATTCATGCAAGAACATAATTCATGTTTTGCAATACTTTATGTTTTTGTGTGTGTACAGACAAGCAGCAAACATGGTGTGCTGTGTGGTCACGACTGTGGTGGCAGCTGTTGTGGTGCTGATATTGACTGTCAGGTTCATCTACCATTACCAGTCAGGACGATGTACCTCCAAAACAAGACTGGTGGGTAAGACAGCCATTGTCACAGGAGCATCTGCAGGTATGTCCTACAAACTGCTTGTCTGCCACTACAGTACTAAGTTTTCTAAATTTTTTTTTTAAATTTTTTCAAATTATTTTTAAATTCCCTGATTTAGGGGGATTATCGAAAAAAAATGATTTTGGTTTAGAGGACTGAAGATGGAAACCCAACCGCCCCCCTTCCTGAGAGGTTGTAAACCAAAAAGGGAATATGAGTTAAGGGGTTTTTAAAAATAGTTTAATAATTGAAAGGGTTGGGCCCATATTTTTTTTGAAATAGTGATATTTGGGAAAGAAGTGAAACAGTTACATTTGTTTGAGACTATTATCAAGAGTTACTTTGGGGAGATTTTTTCAACAGCTACCATGATAAACGTTATCAACATTTACACTTGATAACCCTGTTATCAACATTTATACTTGTGGGGGGGGGAACGGGGTTTATCAACAGTTACACTTGATGACACTGTTTTCAATATTTTTCCCAGTTGATGAGACTGTTATCAAAAAAGTTACAGTTGATGAGACGGGTTATCGACAATTAAAATTTGTTTGACGGGTTTATGGGGAAAGGGGAAAACAATTTAACAGGTTTTTTTTTTTAATTTTTGACAGGTATGGGGAAGGAAAACAATTTTAACAGGGGTAAATTTTTTACGGGTATGGGGAAAGAGACAAATTAACATATTTAATGTTTACAGGTTCGGGAAGGAGCAACTTAACATAGTAAGTTTGACGGTTTGGGGAAAGGAACAGCCTAAATTTGCTAAAGCGCGGCCCCCGGGTCATCCTTGCTTGTCGAATTTTTGAAAAAAGCTGAGGAGTTGCGGGTTCAGTCTGATTAAAGTCTATATCCCCCACTTTACAGGGTTTTTTATATTAATGTCATTGGGCTAGGGTAATGTTATTTTTTGTTAAAATAAAAAAATTAGATGAAATTCTTTGGGCCTGTTCATTTTATAGATAGATACCCCTTATTTTGCTTAACTTCTGCCCCAATAAAAACGAAAAATACAGCCAGAATAATTAGTGAAAGGTGGGGGATAAGTTTATAATGCATTTAAGTTTTAAATGTTGATGACCTGAACAAATCACTTTTGGCTTTCCCAAAAGTTTTTCAAGGGGGGAAACTAATTTTAAAATTTCTTGTTTTAAAAGGGAAAATTTAAAGGGACATATTAGCCCTAAACCCAATTTTATCACCCCTACTGAAAATTTCACGTTTTTGAAGCCATACTGAAAGGTTTTGTATTTTTTTATTAAGTTACAACAATATCCTCCCAACACATAGTTCATTTATTTTTGAAGTTAAATAAAAGTTTGCATTATAAAGTTAACAACGTTGAAGATGAAGGTAATTGTGTGAGGACTCAAAAATTTATTATAGGGAAAATTTTTTTTAAAAATTTTTCCTCGGGAAATTTTACCGGGAGAGATTTTCCGGGGGGTCAACGCCCCCGGGGGCCCGGTCTGTGACCAGGCCCCCTGGGGATCAGGCCTGCCCAATTTATTTCAAAAAAAAAAAGCAAATTGCCAAACCCCAGACAAAACAGTCCAAACTTTCCTCTAGCTGACTTTTGGCAGCGTAAAAAGGTTAAAGTAAATATGCATGTAAGAAAATTATTTTCATTATCTTTTAAAAATTTTTGGTACAAAAAGGGACTCATTTTTTACATGTTTTTTTGAGCAAAAGGGATGTTATGTGCACTTAATAACAATTATTTTAAATTTTTAAAACTTAAGTTTCAATAAAGTCCCCACGTTTCTGTTTTTGACCCCCAAGAATTTTCTCCAATTATTTCCAGAAACCAATTTAATTAATAGAACTCCCCCACTTTAAAAATTACTTAACTTTAATTTTAAAAACGAAGCTTTGAGGATAACGGGGTCAGCAGTGTAAGTTTAAAACCCAAACCCCTGAAGAAGCGTTAAAACAGCTCCCTAAAAAGAATGAAAATTTTGTTAGTAAAACAGCCCTAACGCAAAAAAAATTTTCCCTGATTTTTGTGATTCAGAGTTGTTTTTTTATCGGGGGGGAAAAACACAAAAAACAGAAAGGGGTCAAAAATCCCACTTGTCGAGGGTTGGGAAATTTTAAAGGAAATGAAAGGGAGGGTAGAATATGCCCTTGGATAAAGGGGCCCCTTTATCAGCATAAAGGGAAAAATAAAAAAAAAATTTTTAAATTTAATACATAATATTTAAAATTTTAAAAGTGTAAACAAACATTTTAAGGGACTTCTTTTTAAAAAACACCCAATTTTTCTTCCCCAGAAACGATTTTTTACCAGATTTAAATTTTTCCATTTATCACTTTGGAAATAAAAATGGGGAAAAAAAAAATAACTAATGTAAAATTGTCGATCAAAACACCCCAGGCGTAAATAATACAGGAATTTTGTCTTATTTACATTTCACCCCCAATTGAAATTTTAAAACCCGGGAGCGAGTAAGCGTTCTCAATTTTAAAAAAAATTTGTTGTAAAAAAACAAATGTCTGAAAATTTGGAAAACTTAAGTTTATTCCGTAAAATTTAAAAACGGGCATAAAACGAGATTTTTCTTTGTTTAATTTATAACTATAAAAAAATTCCCTCTTTTTATCCAATAAGAAAAAGCGATTTGATTTGATATTTTTTAAACATAATAATTGAGAAAATTCCCTTAAAAACATTTAAAAATTTTTCCCTTTCAAAAACCAAAAAACGTTACAAAAAAAACATCAAAATTTAATTTAGCAATTGTGTTTTTAAGGGTTTTGGGGCCCAAACAGCAGCAGCATTTCTTAGTTAATGAATTTTAAATATCGTGTTTTCCAATAAAATTGGGAAAAAAGCGATTTTTTGAGGCTTGGTGGGCCCGGTGGCTAAAAAACTCTCGCTTAAAACGGCGGGGGGATCGGGGTTTGATTTCCAGCGCGGGTAAAAAATTGGGCTGTTTCCCTTTTAAAACCGGGTTTTTTAAAGTTCCCTTTATAAAAAATTTTTACCTGGGAGTTAGTCGACGGGTTTCAGGGGCGAAACCCGGGACAGGGGAAAATTTAAATTTGGGTCACATTTTTCATAAAAAAGCAGCTTTTTTATATTGTAGTGTGTCCCCGAAGTCAGTTTGTCTTTATACCTTTACATGTACTGGAGTAAATAAAAATATTTTTTATTATTTTTTTTTCATCCAAAAACGCCCCCAACTTCACCTTTAGTAAGCCCCCAATCCCTTTGGGAAAAATTTGATGCCCATCAGACGGGCATTTTTCCAGTTATAACATGGGTTTTAAGTTTTTTTTACTTATTTATGTACAGACAAATTTACCAACACAAAAAAAAAAAAGTTTCCAGATTCATAAAATTAAATAAAAAAGTTGGGTTTAGACGAGATAAAACTGAAATTTTTTTTAACGTCATGAAATTTAGAAAAAAAAAAAAAAGGGAACTCAAATGTTCATTGTGCACTTAATTTTTACTCTCCCCTGACTTTGGGGAAATTTGCAGCCAAATTTTTGGTGACGCGCCAACTACTTTTTTGTGAAGTGCTCCAAATTGTTTTTGAAATTTCCCACAAATTGTTGTGGGAAATGCCCCCAAAATGGGTTTTGAAGTGCCCACAAATTGTTGTGAAGTGCCCCCAATTGTTGGGGAAGTGCCCACAACTTGTTGTGAAAAAGCCCACAAATGTTGTGAAATGCCCACAACTTTTGGAAGTGCCACAACTTGTTTTGAATGCCCAAAACTTGGTTTTTGAAGTTTCCCAAAACTTGTTGGGGAAGACCTACAATTGTTTTTAAAATGCCCCCTGTTATGTTTTGGGTTTTTCCCCTTTTTATTTTTAGTAAGGGGTTTTCACACATGGTTTAGTGTGGGGTAGCTTTTTACTTTAAAGGCCTTATCGGGCTAGGGGTTTAAAACTTTTCATCATGGCTGATCATTTGAGTGTCCCTGATATCCTTTCACCAGCCCCCCTTCACAGGTTATTTAAATACTACTATAAAAAATAAAATGTAAAATTTTAAATAGATATTACAGAAGATGCTTTTCGCCCCAAATTTTTAAAAAAAAAATCTACACACTCCATAGGGTTTTCCCCCATGGTGCATCTCAGCAACTTTGTCCCCTTCCCCTCTTCTTACTAACTCTGGGCTAACCCCGTGTTTTTACACACTTTAGTCCCCCCTGGGTATGGGTTTTCCACAAAAATTAAGTTATAAAAAAATCACCCCCGGAGCACCCCATGCCCCAAAAAGATAGAAAGAAAGGGGCCCGAGGGGGCCCTTTCCCCCTTTATGTCCCAACCCCAAAAAAAAGAAAAGAGAGAGAGAGGGGGGAGGGGGAGGAGCCTAGCAAAAATTCCTCCAAACCCACCAAAAAAAAAAGACTGTTTTCAAGCACAATTTTCCAGTTTTTTCTCAATTCTACAAAACCTTAATTTTTTCTTTTACAAAAAAAATACAAAATTTATAAATAATTTAAATTGTGTGTTTGTGTGTCTAAAAGCTTAACCCTTTTTTTTGGGGGAAAAAGGCTTTTAACCCCGCTGCCTCTCAGTCTATTGGGGGATCAGCCCCTTTTGGGCATTTAGAATGAGTCCCCTCGTAAAAAATATATTTTCTTTTAATTAAAAGGGGGTAAGCAAGACTACTAAAATTTCTACATATTTTTCCCCGCACCATAATACTCTTCCCTTTTTTGTTTTTTTAAAAAGATTGCAGACTTTTTTTTGAAAAGGATTTTTAAACCCTACCCATATATCAAGGGGTTGTAACTATTTTCAAATTTTGTGACTTTTTTAAACCCAATTTCACATTACAAGCAAAAATTACTACCCAAAGGCCCCCTGTGAAAGCCGCCCAACAGGGCCCGTGACTCTGCTCGGTAATCCACAAAACAACTGGTAACCCAAGGGGGGCTTTTTTCCTGGGTCAGGAGACGGGGGGGAGTAGAGCCAAACCCAGAGCAAATCCCTGTACACCGGCAGGAAACTTTACAAAAAAATGGGCAAGGGGTCTCTCACTTGGGGGCCCAACCAAAAAAATGAGACTTCCGTAAAAATTCACGATCCTTAACTTTGGGAAGGGAAATCAAGCCCACTTCCGGGGTCCCCCTCCACACACCCTCCTCCAAAACCCTTTTGAAGAGGAGGTGGCATAGAACATGGAGGGGTTTCCCAAAGGGGCCAAGGGAAATCGTCGGGGTTTTTGTATATAGGGGCACACCAAAAACAACCTCCCCCAAACCCTTTCCCGAAAAGTCTCTGTTTTCCCAAAGGTTTTCAACCACTGCCTTTAAATACATTTTTCATATACACTGACCCTCGTCACACTTTTGGCTCCGACTCGACTCCTTCACAGTCAGATGGCTGGTAGAGAGTACTCAGGCTCGCCGAGAGTTCACCACTGCAAAAACAACAAGGTCAGCACATGACAAGCACTATGTACAAAGTACGCACCATGCATCTACGTGAAACATCTAGAGAGAGCATCAGCAACCACATTCTCTGAGCTTTTTATATATTTGACTTCCAAATTAAAAGGCTGTAGGAACAAAGCCCATTTTAAGAGTCTGATTTTAGTCACTATACACAGGAACAGGATGAAGAGATCTTGAGGCATATACAAATGCTGAATAGCCAGCCCCAAAATTAAAATTTTCTTTCCTGTTGTAAAATGTTGACATTTAAACTTAGAAGGTTGTTCATACATAGTAACAGTTCTGCAACCTCTCGCAGTGCAACAACAAACACCAAAGACAGCTCTTTGCACCCAGGTTGGATACATCAAGTTTACACAAATACCATCACGTTCCATCTCACACACAAATTTTAAGCACACAATGAACACAATTTGCATTACACACATTAAAATGGTACTGGAACACAGGTCATGGAAATCACATCTTCCTGCCCCATGTTTTAGTTTATTTAAAATGTTTGCATCTCTTAGTGCATAAGTATCAATCTTTCTAATCCTGTAAACCTTAGTTGTTAAACGTACTTTTTGGTAGTCAGTGTTTATGCCCCGGGTGCCATCTAATTTGGGAACCATGAAGCATGGGAATGCCCACTGACTCTCACTAAGCACTACAAACTGGTGGTGGAAGAATTTCACTTCTTCCTCTATATCCAATTTTTCCTACAGATTTTTCCCACACAAAAATTGTTGAATTTGCTCAGCTTCCTTAACAGTTTCTTCATGGAGTTTCAACTTTTCCCCATTACTGACATCCCAACTTTTATAAAGTTCCAAGGTGGCTGAGCCAACTCTCCAACATTTTTCTCATTAAAACCAAGCATGCATTTCCCAAAATCTTTTACACACATGTTATTTCTTAAATACATTTTTGGTATATCATACAGATTATTGTTTTGCAGCCCTTTACATTCCATTAAAACATTGGTCTCTCTGAATTTTTGACATAACTTCAAACCCTTTGACCAGTTACTGTGTACATTACACTCATTCTTTTCTTGCTTGGGGGTGTGGGTTTTATATCTAACCCCTGGGAACTTCCCCCACAACATGTTCAGCTCACAGCAACTTGCCATACAGATTTTCACATGAATTGGCTCCAGTATCAGCACTTCCTCTCCAGCCTCCAGAGTATCATGGTCCACATTATGGTCCCACATCATCATCCTGGTCTGGTTGATGGGCACGTTCACTGGTACCATCCACCTCATACGAGCCAAACAGTGTCTGGAACTGAGAAAAAGCTCCGAGGGGGGAGCATCACCATCCTCCCCAAGCCAATAGCTCAGAGATTCCAGAGTGCTTCCCCACTCAGCAAATACAAAGAAAGGGATCCTCTCATCCCAGTTGTTAGTATTGTCAATACCATAGGCTTGCATCATTGTCTTGAGGGCTTGATGTAATTTCTCTATTTCCCCTTGAGATGGAGGGTGATAGGCCATTGCAAAGTTAGGCTCTACTTTTAATTCCTTCAAAACATTTCTAAAAGACTTTGAGGTAAAGTTAGGCCCTTGGTCTTTTTGCACCTCTTGAGGAAAACCAACATGAAAAAAGAACTTCATTAAAGCCCTTAAGACTACACGAGCTGTTATCTTATGCAGAAGGACTGCTTCCAGGTACCTGGTAGTGGCGCAAATATTTGTGAGTAAATAATCATTTCCCAGTTTGGTCCTTGGGAATGGACCAAGTACATCTACTACCAGCTTGCTGAAGGGTTCACCTGGTGCTGAAATAGACTGAAGGGGAACAGGTTTAATACTTCGACTAGGTTTCCCTATAAATTGAAAGTCATGATAGGTCTCAATATACTCTCTGACAGTCTCCCACAGCTGAAACCAGAAGAAATGCCTGGAAACCTTGGACATCGCCATCTGGGGACAAAACCCTTGTTCTCCTTCCATCGATACTGCAAACAGAAGTGAATTCTTTGTAAGAGTTTCCTCCCTGAAATGAAAACACTTATTTAACTGTAAAATCTCTTCCTCAGCAACAGCGACATTTTCCTGCACAGAAATTAATTGCACACCTAGTAGGTGCAGCCTCTCTCACACTATTTAACTGATCCATTCTCCAATCATGCTTAGCTCTGGCTGGAACATCCTTTTCTTCAGTTGACTGCAGTTCAACATCAGAAAGCAGAGTTACCAAACTTAAGCCCTCACCATCCTCATGAGAAATATCATGAAGACTGTTGGTAACATGATCATGAGCCATACTTCTCATGGTGGAACCATCAAGGAGAAGGTCTAGCAGGGTTTTCCTAGCCATTTCCTCCCAACATTTGGGACTTGGTTTCCCCCAAACTAGTTGTTCATCACTGTCTAACAGGCCCATAACATTATTCCCTAATAAGAGGTCGACCCCTTCGAAGGGAATTTCATCTGAGATACCTACAGGGAGATAGCCAACTTGGTATGCAGATTCTACCCTTAATTTGTGTACAGGTGTCCTTATGGTTGAACCCGTAATACCCTTCAACAATATATCAACCCCAGTATAGGTATCCTTTGACACTGGCAGCACTACAGCACGTAGCAAAGAGTAGGTGATACATCTATCTCTCAAGGACAATATGTTCTCAACTCTGCCTACATCCTTTTGCAAACCAACTGTGGACCTACTAGATAATATACACATCCTGGGGTCTAGATCCAAAGGTTTCTCCTCACCTTGCCTTGAAGACCTAATGCAGGCAACTGGATGTATCTCTGCAGTTAGGGTCCCCTGGGATGGTTCCTCCCTTTCCTGGTCTCGCCGTCTTGACCAGCAAAACTTTTGTGTGTCCAGTTTTGTTACAGTAGTAAAAGATAAAACCATAAAGGTATTTTTACCATTTGGTGTAGGACTGGTACTGTTTACTTGAGGACCTGAAACATTATTTGATTGTCTAGGTAAACTTTGAACTCCAGCTGACTTACCTTTTCCTTCTATTTTAGAGGGCACCTCAGCCTTCATTTGTCCCTGAAAATTCTTGTCCCACTTACCTTTATGACCATAGGACTTGGAATAAGGTTTAGAATGAGTGGAAAATTTTTTCACAGAAAACCCTAGGCAAACGGAAAACATGCTGTGCACATACTATGCACTTTGTATCTGCCAGGCATGGAAATCTGAAAAAACCGAGGGATGTGCAAACTATGACCACCCTAGAAAATGCCGTGCCATATGGACAACAAAAAATGCAAAAATCCCTTCCTGTATTCTTCAAGGTACAGGAAAGACTGTGCTCTAACTTAAATGCCAGGCACACCATCAAAGGGGACAAAAAAGGACTACAAAACATCCTGGCCATGGGAAAAACTGGGCAAGCACAGCCACTCAAGAGGGAGAGGTTTTTTAAGTGCCAGGATGGAAAAAAAAACTGGAGGAAATGGCAGAAATCGTACACAAATCCCAGTTCATTCCTGGGAGTGAACCACAGTCGATGGCCTCCACTCCAAACCAACAAGATACTAATGCCGGAAAAATACATACCCCCCACCAGCAACAAACATACCACCAGTAGATTGACATTATTCTTTGCAAATATACAGGGTCTTAAAGCCAGCACAAACAGCTAAAATACCTTTCAGCCGTGTGGACTGCTGGCAGAGGCAAATGACAATGTTCGCGGCTTTCACTGTATCCCACATAAAGGATCACTTGGACAACGTATATGGATCCCAGGTTAAACCTATACAGATGCGACAGAGTGACAGGCATAAGGGGGGCCCCGGGGTTTGGCCTGTACATCGCAGAATCACTTGTATGCACAGAACTGCTTTATGCCTCAAATTTGATGTAGTGGATAGTTTTTAGCAGCAAAGATTGAGAAACCAAAACTAGTCATTGTGGTAAGTCTACAAGCCTCCAGATGCAACATCCCGCAGTTTTCCGAACAGCTGTTAAAAAATTGACACTGTCTGGAAAAATCTGCCAGCTTCCTGCCCCCCAACATCTTGCTCCTGGGGATTTCAACTTAGGCACCTAAAATGGAGGAATATAGCAAATAATGTTGTTGCCAGTAATATACACCAGGAGGGCAGTTTGATGAGGAACTCCACACACACGAGCTTTTAAATCTCTGCACATAATTCAATTTAAAACCAGCAAATAATAGAGCCTACTAGATGGAGAATACACTAGACTCTTTTCATACCAATGATGATCTGACACGAAATGTCACCATATCAAAAACAATATACTCAGGATCAACAATAATGAGGTTTCAGACTGTATGCGCGGGTGAGCCCACAGACCGACATATGAGTTAGCACGGAAGGAGCATTCACAAATTCACTTCAATAACAAAAAATTAAGTGGACAAGTAAAACCAAGTCCTAACCGTATAGCTGGGAAGATTGACTAAGCAACACAGACCCAACTTATGATAGAACAGATTAACTAGGTGGCAACTCGATATATGCACAAGGTTATTAATCTAAGAAAAAGGAGGAAAGGAGTAGAGATGTAAAATAGGAAAGAGACGGGGGCTCCCTTTATAGGCGACGGAAAAGAATAACAGAGCGGCTAAATGAGGTAATCTCATCTGAAATGCGTCGTAGGGAGTCACTGGTCAGAGAAAATAGCAAGCATCGACCTTAAGCTAAGAATCTTATAGGAGTCAGGAAATCGCTGGGGAACAACTAAAAAGCCATAATGGAAATCTAAAGAAACCACCAAAGTATTTCTTTTCCTATGCCAAAATCAAATCGAGAACCAACTTCCAGTATTGGGCCCCTACTAAACAAGTGGGTTCTACACAGATGAGAGCCAAGGGAAATGAGTTGAGTACTTCAAGTCCCAATATGACTCAGTTTTTAGCAAGCCCCGCCTAACAGACTGAGAGTCAAAGATTCAAATGAATTTTTTATGAGAGAGCAAGAGAATTGGTTACACAAGCTATTGATGTTATCCTGACCCATAATGACTTCGACAGGCGATAAATGACATGCCAATGCACTCTGCCCAGACTCATGGAATTCCGTGTTCATCAAGAACTGTAGGAGCACCTATCACGGCTTTTGCAATCCCATGGGAGGAGCAGGACACGGGATAAGTCGTCCCACAGTTACTAAAAAAAACAGAACATAGCCCCACTCCACAAAGGGGGGCAGTAAAGCAAAAGAACTACACACCACTAGCACTAACTCCCGTTTCTTAAAAATCTTTGAAAGGGTTCTTAAGAAGAAGATCACCACCAATATCAGAAAACATAATTACACAACCATGGCAACATGGGTTTAGAACAGGTTCGGCTCTGTCTGTCTACAACTATTGGATCCACTACGACAAGTCCTAGATGCACTAGAAGACTAAAGAATGCAGATGTAATAATATAAGCTTTGCAAAAGCCTTCGGAAAAGGTTGGACCATGGCGTAATTGCGCACAAAAATGCGTGCTAAAGGAATAAACAGGAAAAGTCGGTCCGATGGATCTATAATTTCCTCACAAACAGATCACAAAAAGTAGTAGTCAACAGAGTAAAGTCCGAGGCAGCAGCGACGGTGAAAAGCTGTTCCACAAGGGGCACTGTACTCTCTCCCATCTTGTTCTCATCCTCATATCTGACATAGACAAGGATGTTCAGCCACGCACCGTGTCTTCCTTTGCTGATGACACCAAATCTGGCATGGTCAGGGTCTTCCACTGAGGACACTGACAGCTCCAGGCGGACATCAACCAATCTTTCAGGTGGGCTGCAGAAAAACAATATGAAGTTTCAACGGATGAAAAATTTCATTTACTCAGATATGGTAAACACGAGGAATTAAAATCTTCATCAGAGTACAAAACAAAATTTCTGGCTACATAATAGAAGCGAAACACCAACGTCAAAGGACCTGGGAGTGATCATGTTGGAGGATCTCACCTTCAAAAGTACCATAACATTGTTCAATCGATCTGCTATAATAATGAAGGAAGGATAATTGAGAACCTTCAAAAACTAGGTTGCCAAGCCCATTGTTGACACTCTTAGGTCACTTGTTCTATCTAGGCTGGAATATTGTTGGCTCACTAACAGCACCTTTCAAGGAGGTGAAATTGCTTTACCTAGAAATGAACAGGAACCTTTCACGGCGACGCATAACGGAGATTAAAACACCTCAATTACTGGGGAGCGCTTGAGGTTCCTGAACCTGTATTCCCTGGGAACGCAGCGGAAAGATACATGTTTATATACACCTGGAAAATTCCTAGAGGGGACTAGTACCGAACTTGCACAAGGAAAATGACTCACAACGAAAGCAAAAGACTTGGCAGACGATGCAACATCCCCCCAATGAAAAGAAGGGGTGTCACTAGCACGTTAAGAGACCTTACAATAATGTGTCAGGGGCCGAGACTGTTCAACTGCCTCCCAGCATTACATTAGGGGGAGTTTCCAACCAGGACCCCTGGCAGTCTTCAAGCTGGCATTGGACAAGCACCTAAAGTCGGCACCTGACCAGCCGGGCTGTGGCTCGTACGTTGGTTTGCGTGCAGCCAGCAGTAACAGCCTAGTTGATCAGGCTCTGTTCCAACTGGAGGCCTGGTCACAGACCGGGCCGCGGGGGCGTTGACCCCCGGAACTCTCTCCAGGTAAACTCAAGGTAAACTTGTTGTGACGTGCCCACAACTTGTCAGATTTCAGACCTTCACATCAAGTACTGACAACAATCTCTTTTTTTTCCCATGAAACGTAATGTTTCTCCTCTACTTTGTCGTAGATAAACAATGACGAGGCATTGTAAGCTGATAATTTGACAGCTTAAAAACTATTTACTCTGAGAAAAGGAAAAATAACACAAACTCGGTATGAGTGTTAAAAAAACATCTCATAAAACATAAATTCAAACATAAAGCAATAAATGATCTTCCATTAAAATGACAAACTTATGTAAATAATAATTTAGTTGAAAAATAATAGTTAAAGATAAAGGCTTTATTTACAGAAACTATTATTAGAGCTTAACTAACATTAGATTTAATTTAAATGTTCAAAGTTGATTAGAAACACATTTTTTTACCATTTTAGGGTTTTGTCCCGTAGTTTCTATGGCTCTGAAGCCAAATGGTCCCAGCCTAGTAATACACATGATCTCAGTTCAAGTCTTTATGTTGTGAGGGGTAAATTATGCTAGATATGAGAGAATGCATCTATGTGATAAGCGTGAAACCATATAAAGCACAATCCTGCTGCATGCATGTGCATAATGGAAAAAAACTGTCGAATGTGTTTTGGATTCAAACAGTGACCCATGCAGTCTTTTGTTATAATACCGTATGGTTTTTACAGGTGTTTTCATGTGTTCTTGGTCTCAATTGTGAAGGAAGTTATGTTACAGAAATAGAATTGATCTGGTTTGTTTTAGTACAGAAATTGTTATTTAAAATTGAAGTCATAATAATGGAAAAGTTCGATATTTGCCGATGTTCCAAGAGTAAACATATCTTGTCATGCGTTCAATATATGCCAACTGCTGAGTCTATATACCTTCACGTATTCCTGATATTATTTGTTAAATTATTACAATCATAGGCATAAAGTAAATCTTGGTTTTGCCGGGTGAATAAAAATTCTTTATGTGAAAAAAAAAATTGAAATGTAATTAATCTGTAAATCTGGAAACGTAACTAATGAACAGAGAAACGTGTGTTTTGTTCAGGACTGCCTGCCATTGTTTATTTTGAAAACTGAAATATTTTGAACTTTTGTGTGAAATTGGTTGAATTACCAGTTTCTTGATTTTCTATTCATGAATAGTGGAAAATTTAATCTGGGCCGTTTCTTGTGGCTCAATGATATTTTGGAAGTGCTGCTGCGATGTAGCTAAGATTTGGTCCACTTGGAATACTGTAATTGGCCTAGATTGAGAATCAACAGTCGGCAAGATCGCCGAGCTAAATTATCGTGACGCAAAAAAAATTCGCAAAGCAAATTTCGTCAGTTTTCATCAAGTTTCGTACTTTTTGTTGTATTACCTTCAGAAAAAGATTCTCTACCATTTCAGAAAAACTAAAATAATAAATTTTGGGTGGCAGCAAACTTTTAACCATGCAAACTTTAACACATGTGACAAACTTTAACACCATGGGCAAAACTTCACCATGGGCAAACTTAACACCATGGGCAAACTTTAACACCATGGGCCAAAACTTTAACACCATGGGCAAACTTTTTAACACCATGGGGTCAAACTTTAACACCATGGGCCAACTTAACACCATGGGCAAACTTTAAACACCATGGGCACAATCTTTAACACCATGGGCAAACTTTAACACCATGGGGCAAACTTTAAACACCAGGCAAACTTTAACACCCATGGGAAAACTTTAACACCATGGGCAAACTTTAAACACCATTGGGCCGAACTTTTACACCTTGGACAAACTTTTATAAGCCATGGACAAACTTTATCACCATGGACAAACTTTCAACACCCTGGGCAAACTTTAACACCATGGTATACTTTAACACCCGGACAAATGTAACACCATGGACAAACTTTAACACCATGAGCAACTTTAAACCATAGTAAAACTTTAACACATGGGCTAACTTTAAAACCATGGATCAAACTATACATTCTGGACAAACTTTAAAATCCATGGACAAACTTTAACACCCTGGACAAACTTTATAACATGGACAACTTTAACACCATGGACAACTTTAACACCATGGGCAACTTTAACACCATGGACAAACTTTAAACACCCTGGAAAACTTTAACACCCCCATGGACAAACTTACACCATGGCAAACTTTAACACCATGGACAAACTTTATCCACCATGGACAAACGTTAACACCCATTGACAAACTTTTTCCACCATGGACAAACTTTACACCATGGACAAAACTTTAACACCTGGGACATCTTTAACCACCATGGACAAACTTTAACACCATGGACATACTTTAACACCTTGGACAAACTTTATCACCATGGGAAAAACTTTAACACATGGACTAACTTTATCACCATGGACAAACTGTAACAACACATGGACAAACGTTATCACCATGGACAAACTTTAACACCATGGACCAAATTTAACACCTGGACAAAACTTTAAACACCAGGGACAAACTTTAAAACAATGGACAAACTTTAACACATGGACATATCATTTTAACACATGGAAGACTTTACACCATGGACAAAACTTTTAACACCATGGACAAACTTTAAGACCATGGACTACACTTTTACACAGGGCAAACTGTAACACGCATAGGCAAACTTTAAACCATGGTGCAACTTTGACACTTAGGAAAACTTTAACACATGGGCAAACTTTAACAACATGGGCTAGCTTTAACCACCATGGGCAAACTTTAACACCATGGAAACTTTAACACCCATAGGGCAAACTTTAATCCTTGGGGCAAACTTTAACACCATAGGCAACTTAACACATGGGCAAACTTTAACACATAGGAATCTTTACACCATGGGCAAAACTTAAACACCTGGGCAACCTTTATCACCTTAGGCATAAGTTAACACCATGTACAAAACTTTAACACCATATGCAAAATTTAAAACACATTGGGCAACTGTATACACCTTTGGGCAAACTTTTACACATGGGCAAACTTTAACCCTCCATGGACAATCTTTTTCATCCAGGGTCAATATTTAATCACCTGGAACAATCTTTAACACCATGGACACAACTGTATACCTCCATGACAAAATTTTACCACCATGACCAAACTGTATACACATGGACAGACTTTAACACCTTGGTCAAACGTTTTAACCCATGGACAAACTTTTTAAGACCATGGACAAACTTTAACACCATGGGCAAAACTTTAAACACCTTAGGCAAACTTTAACACCATGGGCAAACTTTAATCACTTAGGCAATACTTTCAAAACCATGGGCAATACTGTAACACCCTGGGCAAGCTTTAACACCATGGCATACTTTTACACATGGATATTACTTAACACAACTAGGCAAACTTTAACACCATGGGCAAACTTTACACACCATAGGCAAACTTTATCACTATGGCAAACTTTAAAATACATCTAACACCAGAGGCAAAACTTTAACACCATGGGAAATTTTAACACCATGGGTCAAACTTTAACACCATTGGCAAACTTTAACACATAGACAAAACTTTAACCACCATAGGCAAACTTTAACACAAATGGCAATAACTTTAACAACAAGGGCAAACTTTAGCAACATGGGCAAACTTTAACACCATGGACAAACTTTAACACCATAGGCAAACTTTAACACCATGGGCAAACTTTAACACCATGGACAAACTTTAACACCATAGGCAAACTTTAACACCATAGGCAAACTTTAACACCATGGGCAAACTTTAACACCATGGGCAAACTTTAACACACATGGGCAAACTTTAACACCATGGACAAACTTTAACACCATAGTCAAACTTTAACACCATGGGCAAACTTTAACACCATAGGCAAACTTTAACACCATGGGCAAACTTCAACACCATAGGCAAACTTTAACACCATGGGCAAACTTTAACACCATGGACAAAGACTTTAACAACATAGGGGCATACTTTAACTCTCCGTCTGAATCAAGAGGTGAGCCAAGGTCTCTGCACTTCCGTTGATACCCCACTCATTATGTACAAGGTACCATGTTCACACACACGTTGGCAGAACTAATTGACTTAAGTGTTGTAAATCATAGCACAGGCACTAGGAAAGTACTGGCCCAGACTTATCACAACCTTCCCATCTGTGAATGGCTGATGAAGACCATATAAGATAGTAATATGTTTCTTATCGCATGTTGCTGCCATGATAAATGTTTTAAAGCGTTTTCTTTCTGATGAATGTTATCATACAATTAGAAGCGCACGTGCTGACGCTGTTTTAAAAAAAAATTGCCATATTGGTAGTATATTATAACTTATTCCAGAGACTAAATTCCACTAAATTTCGAATATAATTATTGTTATAATATCTATTTTATTTTATTGTTTTCAGAAATAAATTATTATTAATATCATTTTTCACTACATTAATTTTACACAAATCCAATTATGAATGGTTTAAGTTATTTAGCGATTTTTTAATTGATAAGGCAGTTTTATTTGTTAAAGCTGGAATGACGTAATAATCACTTTGCATTTCCTTTCTCAGTAAAGATGTATTTGATCTCATGATTGTTTTGCAACCATTTACAGAGGTATCAGAAGACTACAGGCAACACAAGGATGTGGTAGTGGAGGCAGATAGCACCTCAGACCTGACCTCCGTCAGGAAGTTTGCTGAAGACATCCTACGCACAGAGACTGCTCTCCATATCCTGGTAAGCTCACTCAAGGTATCTTAACGCTGAGAATGCATTCTATATCCTGGTAAGTTCAGTCAAGGCATCGAATACACGATGTTATAATATTTGTGAGTAATCGTGTGTATTAATTTTACAGGTAAAATCCTGAATTAACATTTCACACACAGCCGGGGAGAACTCTGGCACATCTAAAACGGATTAATTACACTTACTAATATAGTTGTACCTCGGAGACAGGTGGGACTTTAGCAACAGTGGGTCACTGCACTGTCTCACCTTCGATGTCCACCTTCTCAACTTCCCAAACTCACAAAGTGGGACCTTAAATTATATGAACATATAGTTCTTGAATTTATTAAATAAAATATTTCAAGCCAGAAACACTGGTTGTATTAAATTTGGCTGTGGACTGTATATATTAATGAAAAAATTACTTTGTACTGAACTAGCCTCAAAGTATTGTTGGTCCAAGTTTTAATTAATTATGAACACAATTTTCGTATTACTTAAATTTGATAGAATATTTATAAGTGTACATAAACCTGAAAGATTTTTACCCAGTTATTCTTTAGTTGATACAACCTAACGCCTCACTAACAGGAGGGTAACCTAATATTGGATCTATGGTTTGTATACACATATAAGGAGGTGAACATAACAGCTTTATTTTTGTCTGTCTATTGAATAGATCTGCACCTTTCCAGATACACTATTTGTTTATCCCGACGTTTATAATCACTTTATCAATATTTTCTTCTAATGGTTCCAGTACACTGGATTAAATGGCCTAAAATTTTGTCCATTCTTCCATTACATATTTCCCGGCTTCTTCCCAAACGTGTTCTTACTAACATTGTTGAGTTTAACTCGTTAACTCTTTCAGGTGAGCAATATATTTTCATTATTGAATTATTATTTTTCCCACCATTATAATAAGTATGCTTTACTTAACTGACTATCAAACAAAAGAAAAATTATAGGGGACGTTGGATCCTCTGTGGTCTACCGTTTTAAAATTCTCTCAACCACTACACGCCTACATATTATATATTACCTAATATATCTTTCAATTTTACCCAAATTATGGGAAAATTATTAAAATTTTCCACAATAATTATGTACTTGTCAGGTGAACAACGCAGGGATGAGTGGTATGAAGAAGAGGAAGTTGACAGCAGATGGTCTGGAGGTGGACGATGGCAACCAACCACTTTGGTCACTTTCTGCTGACTACCATGTTGCTGGGTAGTACACTCTTGTCTTATTATGGTAGTAAAATATGACAGTGTATGTGCCATGCTAGAGCATTTTGTTTACAATTATTATAGGAGGAAGAAGACATTAAACTGAAAAACTAATGGTCACTTTTGATGACTAATTGTGGATCACGGTTAGAGGGAGATGATCCAAGCTGTAATGGGGAATGTAAGCCACACTGTGATATCGTACAGTTTCATTACACATATTTTTCTATTTAACTGTATTCTAAATTGATATGTACTGAGATGCATTTACTGACCTCACATTTTCTAATCAAAAAAATCTACAAACTCCATAGCTGTTCTCCCACATGGTGCAATCTCAGCAACTTTGTCCTTCTCTCTTCTTTGACTAACTCTGGGCAACCAGTGTTTTGACACACTTTAGTACCCTGGTATGGTGGCCACAACTTAAGTTAATTAACTCACCCTGGTGCAAAAAACCCCACACATGCCCCAAAAGTATAGTAAGGAAGGACCCAGCGGTCCTTCCACCTTCTTGTCACAAAACAGAGAGAGAGAGAGATAGAGGGAGGGGGAGGAGCCTAGCTAAGCTCCTCCAACACCCACCAAAAACAAAAGACTGTTGTCAAGCACAATTCTCCAGTTATCTCAATTCTACCACACCTTAATTTTACTTTTACAAAAGAAATACAACTTTATAAACTACTATTTAAATTGTGTGTTTGCGTGTCTTATAAGCTTTTACATATTGTATTGAGAAAAAGGCTTGACCCAGCTGCCTCTCAGTCCTATGGGTGATCAGCCCTTATGACATTTAGAACTGAGTCCCATCAGTAAAAGTATATTGCTTAAGTCTGAAGGCGGTAAGCAAGACTACTAGAAATGCTACATATTTCCTTGCTCCATATACTACTCTTCACTTGATGTTATTTAAAACAGATTGCAGACTTTTTTAGAAAAGGATTTTAACCATACCCATATACTCAAGGGTGTAACTATTTACAATTTTAGTGATTTTGTTTAAAACAATAACACATTACAATGCTAAAAAATACTAACAATGCCCACTGTGAATGCCCGCACCCAACAGGCCTGTGACTCTGCTACGGGAATCAGCAAGCAAATCTGGTACTCCAGGGTGTGGCATCTTCTGATCAGGAGACGAGAGTAGAGCCAAACCTAGCAGTCAGGTGTAAATCAGGCAGGAAACTACAAACATGTCAAGGATGTCTACTCACTTGGTGGCCGAACCAAACAGTGAGGGACTTCAGTCAAACATTCACGATCCTTAACATGTCAGGCACTCAAAGCCATCTTCCGAGTTCCACTCCACACCACATCTCAAACTTATGACAGAGAGGCTGGCATAGAACATGGAGGGGCCCAAGGGACCACAAAGGGCATATCGTCGGGCCGTTTTGTATATAGAGCAACCAAAACACACATAACATTCCTTCCTGAACGTCTCATGATAACGAAGGTTGTCTACCACTGCCTCTATAACTATTTACATATACACTGACCCTCGTCACACTGTGGCTCCTACTCGACTCCTTCACTGTATGATGGCTGGTAGAGGAGTTACTCAGGCTCGCGAGTAGTTCACACTGCAAAAACAACAAGGTAGCTCATGACAAGCAATATGCTACAAAGTTAGCACCATGCACTACGTGAACATCTAGGAGAGAGCATCTGCAACACATTTCTCTGAGATTTTTATATAATTTGACTTCCAAATTAAAAGGCTGTAGGAAACAAAAGCCCATTTTAAGAGTCTGATTTTTAGCTCTATACACAGGAACAGGATGAAGAGATCTTGAGGCATATACTAATGCTGGAATAGCCTTGCCCCAAAATTAAATTTTCTTTCCGGTTGTAAAATGTTGACATTAAAACTTAGTAAGGTTGGTTCATACATAGTAACAGGTTCGGATCCTCTCGCATGTTGCAACAACCAAACACCAAAGGACAGCTCTTTGCTACCCAGGTTGGATACATCAAGTTTACACAAATACCATCACGTTCAATCTCACACACAAATTTTAAGCACACAATGAACACAATTTGCATTACACACCTTAAAATGGTACTGGAACACAGTTCATGGATATCACATCTTCCTGCCCCATGTTTTAGTTTATTTAAAATGTTGCATCTCTTAGTGCATATGTATCAATCTTTCTAATCCTGAAAACCTTAGTTTGTTTAAACGTACTTTATGGTAGTCAATGTTTTTGCCCCGGTGCATACTATTTGGGAACCATGAAGATGGGACTTGCACACTTGACTCTCACTCAGCACTAAAAAATACTGGTGGTGGAAGAATTTCAACTTTTCCTCTCTATCCATTTTTCCTACCAGGATTTTTCCACACTAAAAATTGTTGAATTTGCTCCAGTTTCCTTAACAGTTTCTTCTTGGAGTTTCACTATTTCCCTTACTGACATCAAACTTTTATATAGTTCCAAGGTGGCTGAGCCAAACTCTCCAACATTTTTCTCATTAAACCAAGCATGCAGTTTCCCAAAATCTTTTACAAACATGTTATTTCTTAAATACTTTTTGGTATATCATACAGATTATTGTTTGCGCCTTTACATTCATTAAAACATTTGGTCTCTCTGAATTTTTGACATAACTTCAAACCCTTTGACAGTTACTGTGTTACATTACACTATTCTTTTCTTCATTGGGGGTGCTGTGGGGTTTATATCTAACCCCTGGGAACTTCCCACAAACATGTTCAGCTCACAGCAACTTGCCATACAGTTTTTCACATGAATTGGAACTAAAGTATCAGCACTTCCTCTTCAGCCTCCAGAGTTCATAGGTCCACATTATGGTCCCAATCATCATCCTGGTCTGGTTGATGGGCCACGTTCACTGGTACCATCCACCTCATACGAGCAAACAGTGTCTGGAACTGAGAAAAAGCTCCGAGGGGGGCATCTCCCGATCCTCCCCAATCCAATAGTCAGAGATTCCAGAGTGCTTCCCCCACTCGCAATACAAAGAAAGGATCTCTCATCCCAGTGGTTAGTATTGTCAATACCATAGGCGTGCTTTCATTGTCTTGAGGCTTGATGTAATTTCTCTATTTCACCTTGAGATGGAGGGTGATAGGGACCATTGCCCAAAGTTAGGCTTCTACTTTAATTCCTTCAAAAACATTTCTAAAAGACTTTGAGGTAAGTTAGGCCCTTGGTCTTTTTTAGCACCTCTTGAGAAAAACCAACATGAATAAAAGAACTTCTTTAAAGCCCTTTAGAACTACACGGAGGCTGTTATCTTATTGCACAGAGGACTGCTTCAGGGTACCTGGTAGTGGCGCAGATATTTGTGAGTAAATAATCATTTCCCAGTTTGTCTTGGGATTGGACCAAGTACATTTTGTTAACTACCAGCTTGCTGAAGGGTTCACCTGGTGCTGAAATAGACTGAAGAAGGGGAACAGGTTTAATTCTTCGACTTGGTTTCCCTTTAAATTGAAAGTCTTGATAGGTCTCATTATACTCTCTGACGTCTCCCACAGTGAAACCAGAAGAAATGCCTGGAAACTTGACATCGCCTTCTGGGACAAAACCCTTGATCTTCCTTCCATCGATACTGCAACTGATGTGAATTTTTGTAAGAGTTTCCTCCCTGAATGAAAACACTTATTTAACTGTAAAATCTCTTCCTCAGCAACAGCGACATTTTCCTGCACAGAAATTAATTGCACCCTAGTAGGTGGCAGCGCCTCTCTCACAATATTTATCTGATCAATTCTCCAATCATGCTTAGCTCTGGTTGGAACATCCTTTTCTTCCGGTGACTGCAGTTCAACATCAGAAAGCTGATTTACCAACTTAAGACCTCAACATCTCATGAGAAATATCATTGAAAGAATGTTGGTAACATGATTCATTGAGCCAGACTTTCATGGTGGAAACCATCAAGGAGAAGGTTCTAGCAGGGTTTTCCTAGCCATTTACATCACAACAATTGGGGGACTTGGTTTACCCCAAACTAGTGTTCATCACTGTCTACAGGCCATAAAACTTTCATTCCTAATAAGAGGTCGACCCTTCGTAGGGAATTTCATATGAGATACTCTGGGAGTTAGCCAACTGGTATGCAGATTCTACCTTAATTTGTGTACAGTTTGTCCTTATGGTTGAACCCGTTAATACCTGCACAATTATATCAACCCCAGTATAGGTATCCTTTGACCACTTGGCAGCCCACTAAGCACGTAGCAAAGAGTAGGTGTTACATCTATCTCTCAAGGACCAATATGTTCTCAAACTCTGCTACATCCTTTTGCAAACCAACTGTGCGACTACTGATAATAACACATCCTGGGGGTCTAGATCCAAAGGTTTCTCCTCACCTTGCCTTGGAAGACATAATGAGGCAACTGGATGTATCTCTGCGTTAGGGTCACCCTGGGTTGGTTCCTCCCTTTACCTGGTATCGCAGTCTTGTCTGCAAACCTTTTGTGTGTCCAGTTTTAGATATACCAGTAGTAAGTAAAAGATAAAAATCCATAAAGGTATTTTTTCATTTGGTTGTTGGGGACTGGTACTGTTTCTTGAGACTGAAACAATATTTGATTGTCTAGGTAAACTTTGAACTCCAGCTGACTTACCTTTTCCTTCTATTTTAGTGGGCACCTCAGGCCTTAATTTGTCCTGAATATTCTTGGCCACGTCACCTTTATGGACCAATATGGACTTGGAATAAGGTTTAGAATGTGTGGGAAACTTTTCAGAAGCAGCTTGACTGTTTTTACTTACAATTCCCTGCGAGCAAGAATCTGTCACCTAGATCCACGTGCCTTCTGAAAGGTTATCTGGGTTTTTGTCTTCCAGAACTCTCTGAGGTCAACTGGGATTGTATTGTACAAATTCATCATGAACCCAACTCAGGATCTTATTAATTTGTTATAGTCTTTATTAATCCTTTGGGAACAAACCCATTCTTAAAATGAACTGTTTCTCATTCCCAAACTCAGTAAGGTATGGCCCATCCGAAATTTTTGATTCTTGAACTTTTGTCTATAATTTTTATGTATCATTTGGTAGGCAAGCAATACTTCCTCTTTAATCTTATCATAATCAGAAAAAAAATTTTCCCTCGAGTCTCTACTCTCTGGAATCCTTTACCCACAATTGTGTGTGATCTTGGGTAGCCACTTCTGTTTGGGCCATCCTTTGCACCAGAGCAGTCTTCTCAAAAAAAGAATAATATCTCTTGGGTCACTCTCTGTAATACTTTGGGACAAAATTTGCAGCTTTAGTTTATGTTAAAGTACTGCTCAGGCTCTATGTCTGAACCTTCTAAACTTTGACGCCATTCTTCCTCTTAGCCTTTCATTAAGTTATTTCAGCCTCTGCTCAGCTATTTTTAAGTCTCATTCTCTCCATTTCCATATCACCTGGAGTTAGGTGATCATCATGTTCACTGTTAACAGGCATATGTTTACTGATGATTATTAACGTCTTCACTGAAGCCTAAAAGTTTTAAGACTAAGATTCTGACATTAGTCTTTTATCTTTTATACACTTGCGTTCCTCTTTCAGTATTCAGTGGACAAAAGTTTTCCACAGGCACATAAATAACACAAATTGAAATGTAACTATGCACATAGCTCTTACCATTACACAACAAAAATGTGTTTACGTAAACCTTTCTCCCTCCTTAGGAGTAAAACAACCTGTAAAATTATTATATGAAATCACACTTCCACTGACCTCCTCTTGGGTAAAATCTTCTCATACCAGAAAATGCTCATTGTTATTACCCATAACAGACATATTGTTCAAAGAATGTTTTGAGTTATTTAGCAGCAAATAACTTCACGGTCAGATCCCATATTACGTTGGGTGTGTCTTTTTTACTTGTCAGTAAGGTTCTCAATAAAGGTTATAGTGTGGGAGCTTTTTACTTAAATGGGCCTTATCTATCTAGGGGTAATACTTACATCTTGGGCTGATCATCTTGAGTGTCTCTGATATCCTTTCAACCGCCCTCTTGAACAGGTTATTTAAACTACTACTATAAAAATATAACTGTATTCTAATAGATATGTACAGAAGATCCATTACAGCCTCACATTTTCAAAACAAAAACTACACACTCCATAGTCGTTCTCCCACTGGTGCATTCAGCAACTTTGTCCTTCTCTCTTCTTGGACTAACTCTGGGCTAACCAGTGTTTTGGACAACTTTAGTCACCCGGATCTGGTGTCAAAACTAAAGTTATAAAAAGTCACCCATGGAGCACACATGCCCCAAAAAGATAGAAAGAAGGACCCGAGTTCATTCCACCTTATGTAACACAAAACACACAGAGAGGTGGAGAGAGGTGAGAGAGAGAGAGGGAGGGGGAGGAGCCTAGCTAAGCTCCTCCCACACCCACCAAAAACAAAAGACTGTTGCCAAGCACAATTCTCCAGTTACCACAATTCTACCACACCTTAATTTTACTTTTACAAAAAGAAATACAACTTTATAAACTACTTATTTAAATTGTGTGTTTGTATGTCTATAGTATAACCTATTATATTGAGAGAAAGGCTTGACCCAGGTGCCTCTCAGTCCTTATGACATTTAGAACTGAGTCCCCATCAATTCAATATAATAGGTATACCAGAGTAACTGTTACTTATAAATACATGTTGGGTCCTATAGCCCCATAACACCCCCAACTTGTTTAGTAAAGTGACAAAACTTGTTGTGAAGTGCCCACAACTTGTGGTGAAGTGCCCACAGCTTGTTGTGAAGTACCCACAACTTGTTGTGAAGTGCCCACAACTTGTTGTGAAGTGCTCACAACTTGGTGAGAGCTCCATTGTTGGTGCTAGTGAGGATAGGAATAAGACAGGTAAACATGCATCAACAGGGAATACAGTCACAGAAACCCAAGGCAAACGGAAACCAAGCCTGTGCACATACTATGCACTTTGTATCTGCAGGCATGGGAAATCTGAAAAAACAGATGGGATGTGCAACTATGACCACCCTAGAAAATGCCGTGCCCATATGACAACAAAAAAATGCAAAATCCCTTCCTGTATCTCTTCAGTACAGGAAAGACTGTGCTCTAACTTAAATTGCCAGGCACACCATCAAAAGGGGACAAAAAGATACAAAACATCCAGGCCATGGGAAAACCTGGGCAGCCACAGCCACTCAAGAGGGAGAGGTTTTTTAAGTGCCAGGAAGGAAAAAAAACTGGCAGGAAATGGCAGAAATCGTACACCAAATCCAGTCATTCCTGGAGTGGAACCACAGTCGATGGCCTCCACTCCAAACCAACACAGATACTAATGCCGGAAAAATACATACCCCCCACCAGCAACAAACATACCACCAGTAGATTGACATTATTCTTTGCAAATATACAGGGTCTTAAAGCCAGCACAAACAGCTAAAATACCTTTCAGCCGTGTGGACTGCTGGCAGAGGCAAATGACAATGTTCGCGGCTTTCACTGTATCCCACATAAAGGATCACTTGGACAACGTATATGGATCCCAGGTTAAACCTATACAGATGCGACAGAGTGACAGGCATAAGGGGGGCCCCGGGGTTTGGCCTGTACATCGCAGAATCACTTGTATGCACAGAACTGCTTTATGCCTCAAATTTGATGTAGTGGATAGTTTTTAGCAGCAAAGATTGAGAAACCAAAACTAGTCATTGTGGTAAGTCTACAAGCCTCCAGATGCAACATCCCGCAGTTTTCCGAACAGCTGTTAAAAAATTGACACTGTCTGGAAAAATCTGCCAGCTTCCTGCCCCCCAACATCTTGCTCCTGGGGATTTCAACTTAGGCACCTAAAATGGAGGAATATAGCAAATAATGTTGTTGCCAGTAATATACACCAGGAGGGCAGTTTGATGAGGAACTCCACACACACGAGCTTTTAAATCTCTGCACATAATTCAATTTAAAACCAGCAAATAATAGAGCCTACTAGATGGAGAATACACTAGACTCTTTTCATACCAATGATGATCTGACACGAAATGTCACCATATCAAAAACAATATACTCAGGATCAACAATAATGAGGTTTCAGACTGTATGCGCGGGTGAGCCCACAGACCGACATATGAGTTAGCACGGAAGGAGCATTCACAAATTCACTTCAATAACAAAAAATTAAGTGGACAAGTAAAACCAAGTCCTAACCGTATAGCTGGGAAGATTGACTAAGCAACACAGACCCAACTTATGATAGAACAGATTAACTAGGTGGCAACTCGATATATGCACAAGGTTATTAATCTAAGAAAAAGGAGGAAAGGAGTAGAGATGTAAAATAGGAAAGAGACGGGGGCTCCCTTTATAGGCGACGGAAAAGAATAACAGAGCGGCTAAATGAGGTAATCTCATCTGAAATGCGTCGTAGGGAGTCACTGGTCAGAGAAAATAGCAAGCATCGACCTTAAGCTAAGAATCTTATAGGAGTCAGGAAATCGCTGGGGAACAACTAAAAAGCCATAATGGAAATCTAAAGAAACCACCAAAGTATTTCTTTTCCTATGCCAAAATCAAATCGAGAACCAACTTCCAGTATTGGGCCCCTACTAAACAAGTGGGTTCTACACAGATGAGAGCCAAGGGAAATGAGTTGAGTACTTCAAGTCCCAATATGACTCAGTTTTTAGCAAGCCCCGCCTAACAGACTGAGAGTCAAAGATTCAAATGAATTTTTTATGAGAGAGCAAGAGAATTGGTTACACAAGCTATTGATGTTATCCTGACCCATAATGACTTCGACAGGCGATAAATGACATGCCAATGCACTCTGCCCAGACTCATGGAATTCCGTGTTCATCAAGAACTGTAGGAGCACCTATCACGGCTTTTGCAATCCCATGGGAGGAGCAGGACACGGGATAAGTCGTCCCACAGTTACTAAAAAAAACAGAACATAGCCCCACTCCACAAAGGGGGGCAGTAAAGCAAAAGAACTACACACCACTAGCACTAACTCCCGTTTCTTAAAAATCTTTGAAAGGGTTCTTAAGAAGAAGATCACCACCAATATCAGAAAACATAATTACACAACCATGGCAACATGGGTTTAGAACAGGTTCGGCTCTGTCTGTCTACAACTATTGGATCCACTACGACAAGTCCTAGATGCACTAGAAGACTAAAGAATGCAGATGTAATAATATAAGCTTTGCAAAAGCCTTCGGAAAAGGTTGGACCATGGCGTAATTGCGCACAAAAATGCGTGCTAAAGGAATAAACAGGAAAAGTCGGTCCGATGGATCTATAATTTCCTCACAAACAGATCACAAAAAGTAGTAGTCAACAGAGTAAAGTCCGAGGCAGCAGCGACGGTGAAAAGCTGTTCCACAAGGGGCACTGTACTCTCTCCCATCTTGTTCTCATCCTCATATCTGACATAGACAAGGATGTTCAGCCACGCACCGTGTCTTCCTTTGCTGATGACACCAAATCTGGCATGGTCAGGGTCTTCCACTGAGGACACTGACAGCTCCAGGCGGACATCAACCAATCTTTCAGGTGGGCTGCAGAAAAACAATATGAAGTTTCAACGGATGAAAAATTTCATTTACTCAGATATGGTAAACACGAGGAATTAAAATCTTCATCAGAGTACAAAACAAAATTTCTGGCTACATAATAGAAGCGAAACACCAACGTCAAAGGACCTGGGAGTGATCATGTTGGAGGATCTCACCTTCAAAAGTACCATAACATTGTTCAATCGATCTGCTATAATAATGAAGGAAGGATAATTGAGAACCTTCAAAAACTAGGTTGCCAAGCCCATTGTTGACACTCTTAGGTCACTTGTTCTATCTAGGCTGGAATATTGTTGGCTCACTAACAGCACCTTTCAAGGAGGTGAAATTGCTTTACCTAGAAATGAACAGGAACCTTTCACGGCGACGCATAACGGAGATTAAAACACCTCAATTACTGGGGAGCGCTTGAGGTTCCTGAACCTGTATTCCCTGGGAACGCAGCGGAAAGATACATGTTTATATACACCTGGAAAATTCCTAGAGGGGACTAGTACCGAACTTGCACAAGGAAAATGACTCACAACGAAAGCAAAAGACTTGGCAGACGATGCAACATCCCCCCAATGAAAAGAAGGGGTGTCACTAGCACGTTAAGAGACCTTACAATAATGTGTCAGGGGCCGAGACTGTTCAACTGCCTCCCAGCATTACATTAGGGGGAGTTTCCAACCAGGACCCCTGGCAGTCTTCAAGCTGGATTGGACAAGCTCACCTAAAGTCGGACCCTGAACAGCCGGGCTGTGGCTCGTACGTTGGTTTGCGTTGCAGCCGCAGTATAACGCTAGTTGATCAGGCTCTGTTCCAACTGGAGGCCTGGTCACAGACCGGGCCGCGGGGGCGTTGACCCCCGGACTCTCTCAGGTAACTCAAGGTAAACTTGTGGTGACGGTGCCACAACTTGTCTGATTTTAGGACCTTCACATCTAGTATGCAACAATCTCTTTTTTTTCCCATGAAAAGTAATGTTTCTCCTCTACTGTGTCGTAGATAAACAATGACGAGGCATTGTAAGCTGATAATTTGACAGCTTAAAAAACTATTTATCTGAGAAAAGGAGAAATAACACAAACTCGGTATGAGTGTTAAAAAAACATCTCATAAAACATAAATTCAAACATAAAGCAATAAATGATCTTCCATTAAAATGACAAACTTATGTAAATAATAATTTAGTTGAAAAATAATAGTTAAAGATAAAGGCTTTATTTACAGAAACTATTATTAGAGCTTAACTAACATTAGATTTAATTTAAATGTTCAAAGTTGATTAGAAACACATTTTTTTACCATTTTAGGGTTTTGTCCCGTAGTTTCTATGGCTCTGAAGCCAAATGGTCCCAGCCTAGTAATACACATGATCTCAGTTCAAGTCTTTATGTTGTGAGGGGTAAATTATGCTAGATATGAGAGAATGCATCTATGTGATAAGCGTGAAACCATATAAAGCACAATCCTGCTGCATGCATGTGCATAATGGAAAAAAACTGTCGAATGTGTTTTGGATTCAAACAGTGACCCATGCAGTCTTTTGTTATAATACCGTATGGTTTTTACAGGTGTTTTCATGTGTTCTTGGTCTCAATTGTGAAGGAAGTTATGTTACAGAAATAGAATTGATCTGGTTTGTTTTAGTACAGAAATTGTTATTTAAAATTGAAGTCATAATAATGGAAAAGTTCGATATTTGCCGATGTTCCAAGAGTAAACATATCTTGTCATGCGTTCAATATATGCCAACTGCTGAGTCTATATACCTTCACGTATTCCTGATATTATTTGTTAAATTATTACAATCATAGGCATAAAGTAAATCTTGGTTTTGCCGGGTGAATAAAAATTCTTTATGTGAAAAAAAAAATTGAAATGTAATTAATCTGTAAATCTGGAAACGTAACTAATGAACAGAGAAACGTGTGTTTTGTTCAGGACTGCCTGCCATTGTTTATTTTGAAAACTGAAATATTTTGAACTTTTGTGTGAAATTGGTTGAATTACCAGTTTCTTGATTTTCTATTCATGAATAGTGGAAAATTTAATCTGGGCCGTTTCTTGTGGCTCAATGATATTTTGGAAGTGCTGCTGCGATGTAGCTAAGATTTGGTCCACTTGGAATACTGTAATTGGCCTAGATTGAGAATCAACAGTCGGCAAGATCGCCGAGCTAAATTATCGTGACGCAAAAAAAATTCGCAAAGCAAATTTCGTCAGTTTTCATCAAGTTTCGTACTTTTTGTTATATTACCTTCAGAAAAAGATTCTCTACCATTTCAAAAAACTAAAATAATAAATTTTGGGTGGCAAACTTTTAACCATGCAAACTTTAACACATGTGACAAACTTTAACACCATGGGCAAACTTTAACACCATGGGCAAACTTTAACACCATGGGCAAACTTTAACACCATGGGCAAACTTTAACACCATGGGCAAACTTTTTAACACCATGGGGTCAAACTTTAACACCATGGGCCAACTTAACACCATGGGCAAACTTTAAACACCATGGGCACAATCTTTAACACCATGGGCAAACTTTAACACCATGGGGCAAACTTTAAACACCAGGCAAACTTTAACACCCATGGGAAAACTTTAACACCATGGGCAAACTTTAAACACCATTGGGCCGAACTTTTACACCTTGGACAAACTTTTATAAGCCATGGACAAACTTTATCACCATGGACAAACTTTCAACACCCTGGGCAAACTTTAACACCATGGTATACTTTAACACCCGGACAAATGTAACACCATGGACAAACTTTAACACCATGAGCAACTTTAAACCATAGTAAAACTTTAACACATGGGCTAACTTTAAAACCATGGATCAAACTATACATTCTGGACAAACTTTAAAATCCATGGACAAACTTTAACACCCTGGACAAACTTTAACACCATGGACAACTTTAACACCATGGACAAACTTTAACACCATGGGCAACTTTAACACCATGGACAAACTTTAAACACCCTGGAAAACTTTAACACCCCCATGGACAAACTTACACCATGGCAAACTTTAACACCATGGACAAACTTTATCCACCATGGACAAACGTTAACACCCATTGACAAACTTTTTCCACCATGGACAAACTTTACACCATGGACAAAACTTTAACACCTGGGACATCTTTAACCACCATGGACAAACTTTAACACCATGGACATACTTTAACACCTTGGACAAACTTTATCACCATGGGAAAAACTTTAACACATGGACAAACTTTATCACCATGGACAAACTGTAACAACACATGGACAAACGTTATCACCATGGACAAACTTTAACACCATGGACCAAATTTAACACCTGGACAAAACTTTAAACACCAGGGACAAACTTTAAAACAATGGACAAACTTTAACACATGGACATATCATTTTAACACATGGAAGACTTTACACCATGGACAAAACTTTTAACACCATGGACAAACTTTAAGACCATGGACTACACTTTTACACAGGGCAAACTGTAACACGCATAGGCAAACTTTAAACCATGGTGCAACTTTGACACTTAGGAAAACTTTAACACATGGGCAAACTTTAACAACATGGGCTAGCTTTAACCACCATGGGCAAACTTTAACACCATGGAAACTTTAACACCCATAGGGCAAACTTTAATCCTTGGGGCAAACTTTAACACCATAGGCAACTTAACACATGGGCAAACTTTAACACATAGGAATCTTTACACCATGGGCAAAACTTAAACACCTGGGCAACCTTTATCACCTTAGGCATAAGTTAACACCATGTACAAAACTTTAACACCATATGCAAAATTTAAAACACATTGGGCAACTGTATACACCTTTGGGCAAACTTTTACACATGGGCAAACTTTAACCCTCCATGGACAATCTTTTTCATCCAGGGTCAATATTTAATCACCTGGAACAATCTTTAACACCATGGACACAACTGTATACCTCCATGACAAAATTTTACCACCATGACCAAACTGTATACACATGGACAGACTTTAACACCTTGGTCAAACGTTTTAACCCATGGACAAACTTTTTAAGACCATGGACAAACTTTAACACCATGGGCAAAACTTTAAACACCTTAGGCAAACTTTAACACCATGGGCAAACTTTAATCACTTAGGCAATACTTTCAAAACCATGGGCAATACTGTAACACCCTGGGCAAGCTTTAACACCATGGCATACTTTTACACATGGATATTACTTAACACAACTAGGCAAACTTTAACACCATGGGCAAACTTTACACACCATAGGCAAACTTTATCACTATGGCAAACTTTAAAATACATCTAACACCAGAGGCAAAACTTTAACACCATGGGAAATTTTAACACCATGGGTCAAACTTTAACACCATTGGCAAACTTTAACACATAGACAAAACTTTAACCACCATAGGCAAACTTTAACACAAATGGCAATAACTTTAACAACAAGGGCAAACTTTAGCAACATGGGCAAACTTTTATACACCATGGACAAACTTTTAACCACCATAGGCAAACTTTAACACCATGGGCAAACTTTAACACCATGGACAAACTTTAACACCATAGGCAAACTTTAACACCATAGGCAAACTTTAACACCATGGGCAAACTTTAACACCATGGGCAAACTTTAACACCATGGGCAAACTTTAACACCATGGACAAACTTTAACACCATAGGCAAACTTTAACACCATGGGCAAACTTTAACACCATAGGCAAACTTTAACACCATGGGCAAACTTTAACACCATAGGCAAACTTTAACACCATGGGCAAACTTTAACACCATGGACAAACTTTAACACCATAGGGGCAAACTTTAACTCTCCGTCTGAATCAAGAGGTGAGCCAAGGTCTCTGCACTTCCGTTGATACCCCACTCATTATGTACAAGGTACCATGTTCACACACACGTTGGCAGAACTAATTGACTTAAGTGTTGTAAATCATAGCACAGGCACTAGGAAAGTACTGGCCCAGACTTATCACAACCTTCCCATCTGTGAATGGCTGATGAAGACCATATAAGATAGTAATATGTTTCTTATCGCATGTTGCTGCCATGATAAATGTTTTAAAGCGTTTTCTTTCTGATGAATGTTATCATACAATTAGAAGCGCACGTGCTGACGCTGTTTTAAAAAAAAATTGCCATATTGGGTATATATTATAACTTATTCCAGAGACTAAATTCCACTAAATTTCGAATATAATTATTGTTATAATATCTATTTTATTTTTATTGTTTTCAGAAATAAATTATTATTAATATCATTTTTCACTACATTAATTTTACACAAATCCAATTATGAATGGTTTAAGTTATTTAGCGATTTTTTAATTGATAAGGCAGTTTTATTTGTTAAAGCTGGAATGACGTAATAATCACTTTGCATTTCCTTTCTCAGTAAAGATGTATTTGATCTCATGATTGTTTTGCAACCATTTACAGAGGACATCAAGAAGACTACAGGCAACACAGATGTGGTAGTGAGGCAGATAGACACCTCAGACCTGACCTCGTCAGGAAGTTTGCTGAAGACATCCTACGCACAGAGACTGCTCTCCATATCCTGGTAAGCTCACTCAAGGTATCTTAACGCTGAGAATGCATTCTATATCCTGGTAAGTTCAGTCAAGGCATCGAATACACGATGTTATAATATTTGTGAGTAATCGTGTGTATTAATTTTACAGGTAAAATCCTGAATTAACATTTCACACACAGCCGGGGAGAACTCTGGCACATCTAAAACGGATTAATTACACTTACTAATATAGTTGTACCTCGGAGACAGGTGGGACTTTAGCAACAGTGGGTCACTGCACTGTCTCACCTTCGATGTCCACCTTCTCAACTTCCCAAACTCACGAAGTGGGACCTTAAATTATATGAACATATAGTTCTTGAATTTATTAAATAAAATATTTCAAGCCAGAAACACTGGTTGTATTAAATTTGGCTGTGGACTGTATATATTAATGAAAAAATTACTTTGTACTGAACAACCTCAAGTATTGTTGGTCCAAGTTTTAATTAATTATGAACACAATTTTCGTATTACTTAAATTTGATAGAATATTTATAAGTGTACATAAACCTGAAAGATTTTTACCCAGTTATTCTTTAGTTGATACAACCTAACGCCTCACTAACAGGAGGGTAACCTAATATTGGATCTATGGTTTTATACCACATATAAGGAGGTGAACATAACAGCTTTATTTTTGTCTGTCTATTGAATAGATCTGCACCTTTCCAGATACACTATTTGTTTATCCCGACGTTTATAATCACTTTATCAATATTTTCTTCTAATGGTTCCAGTACACTGGATTAAATGGCCTAAAATTTTGTCCATTCTTCCATTACATATTTCCCGGCTTCTTCCCAAACGTGTTCTTACTAACATTGTTGAGTTAACTCGATAACACTTTCAGGTGTGCAATATATTTTCATTATTGAATTATTATTTTTCCCACCATTATAATAAGTATGCTTTACTTAACTGACTATCAAACAAAAGAAAAATTATAGGGGACGTTGGATCCTCTGTGGTCTACCGTTTAAAATTCACTTCAACACTACACGCCTACATATGTTATATATACACTAATATATCTTTCAATTATTACCCAAATTATGGGAAAATTATTAAAATTTTCCACAATAATTATGTACTTGTCAGGTGAACAACGCAGGGATGAGTGGTATGAAGAAGAGGAAGTTGACAGCAGATGGTCTGGAGGTGACGATGGCAACCAACCACTTTGGTCACTTTCTGCTGACTAACATGTTGCTGGGTTAGTACACTCTTGTCTTATTATGGTAGTAAATATATGACAGTGTATGTGCCATGCTAGAGCATTATGTTACAATTATTCTAGTGAGGAAGAAGATAAACTGGAACTAATGGTCACTTTCTGATGACTAACTTGTTGGATCACGGCTTAGAGGAGATGATCCAAGATGTCATGGGAAGTAAGCCACACTGCTTAGATATCGTACAGTTTCATACACATATTTTATTCCTGGACGGATGTGAGCTCTAAACTCATAGGGGTTATTCAGCACCTGAAGAAATGACAGGACATCACTTTCGATCCAATTTAATTAACTAAATCTTGGAATATAGATTAATGTGATCCTTTATTCACAACGTTTCGCCCAAACAATTGGTTTTATCAAGTCACAAAAAATGTACTTGATAAAGGCCGCTGTTTAGGCAAAATGTTATTAATAAAAGACTGGGTATCTCACAGAGCGTTTTACCTACAGGGTCAGCTTCATTAGTCAATTTCAGTATTAGTAAATATTATGACAGCAGTAACAGTGGAGAGGTAAAGCTGATGTGATCAGTACAACAACCTTGAAGAGGTAGTTTGAGGTACTCAGTCCCTCTTCCTGGACATGTGTTCAACTTCATAATTTTGAACAATGTGAATCTGAAACATGAGAAAGGAGACATTTAAGTTCCAGAGATGATGTGTGGAAAATGAAAACGACATTAAAGGAAATGGTTCCCACTATCAGATGTAAAAATGTGAAGGAACATGTAAAGGTAGGCAAGTCCTCAAATACAGGTCTTTAATTTGTGGTTCCTCTTCAAGGGGGCTCCTTGAAGTGGTGAAGAGGCTCTTGATCTGAGGAATTAGACATTTTGGTCTTCTTCCTCAGATCAAACCTAATTAACCACCACTCCCCTTTCCCTATCCCATTCTCCACATCCCCCTTTTCCATTCCCACCACCTCTCCCATCCCTCTCTTTTACCCATCACGTTTTTAGCCTCTGGTATCCTCTTCTCTGGCAATATGGTTCTAGTTAGGGGGAAGTGTGCTGGGGTTCATGCCACTCCGTGGGGTCCCTCGGGAGTAGTGTAGTTTGTCGTGGAATCTGGATCATCTGGAGGTGCCCTGCTCCCTTCCTGGATTTCAGGAGGTAGAGCAGGGTGTGTTGCAGGTGATGGGTGTATCTCCAGAGGCTGCCTGTCGGTTCTGGGAGGTGGCAGCCGAGGGAGGTATGTTTTGTGGCATGTGTCTGACCGCCCTCTCTTATGTCCGCTGAGGTGGCTCAGTGGATGTGAGGTTGCTATCCCGGAGCACTGGTTTACTGGTGTGAAGGGTATGGGTATGGCACAGGTTCCATGCTGACTCTGCGTTGCTGGCCGTTTCAAGGTCCTCTCGGATGAAGGGAGGAACTTATATCCCTTCTATGACTTCTAGTCGCTGTCTCTTTTTTCTTTCCTTCATTTTTTTCTTAAAATAATAATAAGAAAGAAGTGCCACCATTATTTAGTCTTAGTTCAGCGATCCCCCTCCTCCTCCCAGGCCCCTTTTTGTTACCACATCCTCTTCTGACCTGGCTTCATTACTGGACTATTCTCCAGACTTTTCCCTTGCCCCTGTACCTTTTGGGGAGCTTTGTCCCCGTCCAGGTGTGAGGTCTTCCCATGTTTTTAGTGCCTCTGCCTCTTGCAGTTTTTTATGCATCGGTTCCCCCCACAAAATTTACAGTTTAAGTCCCCCACCTCCCTCGGGTTTGGGCCGCCTTCAGTCCTACCCTAAATGTTCCCAAACCCCTATCTGACTACGGTTTTATTCCTATTCCCCCCGAAACACCTACACAAACACCTCTTCCTTTACGACCATTTTTTACAACTAAAACAGGGGAAAATTTTTTTTCAAAAAAACCGACTCCCAACGATTATTTTAGGCCAAAATATTGTTAAATCTCGGGCCAAAATTACCCTTTTCGCGTCTGACGTGCATCATCTTAACAGCTAGAACCAGATCAAGCTAAATTTTTTTTCCCGCTTATTTTAACTGAAAACGTTCCGTCACAGTTCCCAAGCACACAACTCTCTTCTTACTGTGGTACCTTTGTACATTATTTTCCTCTTGCGTGACGATATTTTAGAGCAATTAGCCCTTCAGGCCTCTATTCGAAAGTAAATATTTTGTCCTGCCCGCAAGGGCTTTCCCAGTAACATCACCCTTAACCTTTGACAGCCGTGAATCCCCTCCTTTCTTCTCGTGACATGCCTAGAGTCCATAGACTGGTCCCTAACCTAAACATATCGAAATTGTAGACACTTGGACATCCGTAAATACTAGGTCTTGGCAGAATCCCGGCTGCAGTGCCAAGATCTGCTGATAATTTACGTCCCCCCCCCTTGTCTTAATTGCAATGAAACCTTTTTTTTTTCCCGGGCCGTTGGGTCTATCTTAATGAATTGAAATTCGTTGTTTAAGGAGAGTGCAGGCCTTCTTATGCTATGGCTGTCTCTCGGCTTCCCCTTAGGAAATCTTCCTCTGTTCCTTATTCCGAGAGCTACAAAGACCCCCAAACCCTTGAGGTCCCCCCCCTACCCCTCCCGGTGTATGTCTTCCAGGGCACTCCATCTATAATTCTTTTAGGGTTTTTTCTCTCTGAAACCCCCACCTCGCACCTCTTCCTACTTCTACTTTTTTCTCTCGCCCGATTTCTCGGGTTTTGGGCCTCGCACCTTGCCCTTCTTTTTGCCCACACCCGTGAAGTTGAACTCTCTAAAGCTCAAGTCTCGTTGCATTCCTCCGGTGCTTACAATTCCTGAAAAGTTTCTCCCCTTTTGACCTAGTGCCGAGTTTTTTGCCCCCCTTTCTAACTTCACACGAAAATGAAGGTTCCCCTCCCGTGTGTCCCCCCTTCTACTGTGCCCCTCCCCCCGACTTCTCCCCCCTCCCCCTTCCCGTCTCCCAATTATTAATTTTTTTAAAAACCCCCCTTTTTATACAGTAACCCAAAAATTTTTAAGCAAGGTTTACTAAAGGGCTTCTGTGGCCCCCCCCCGGGGTTAGGAACCCTGAATTTAAATTGTTTTAAAACGAGATCCCCCCCTTTATGGGGGGTTGCATTTTAGACCCCAACAGACCACAAGTTTCTGCATTTTTAACCCCCTTAAAATTTTTTTTTTGACACTCATTTCTGCGTCACCTTTTACAATTAAATGTCCCTCAATTTTCATGCTTCATCTTCACTTTGTTCAAGACTATGAAGGTGAACACATCTCCAGGCTTAGGGACTTGACCACCTACACAAACTACCTCTTAAAGGTTTGTTTACATGATCACATAAACTTTACCTCGTTCAACCGCTTCTGCTGCCTCCAAATTCGACACTTCTTATGTTGACTAAGAGACTACTGTGTTGGCGAAACATTCAAAATAAGATTCCTAACTGTTTCACATGCTCTAAAACATATCCGCTGTCCGGTATTGTTACCATATTATATTAATCTTTCCTTGTGGTATTTCGCGTATGAATCAAGTAATGTCAATTCTTCAACAAATGACAGTTTTTCACACTTTGACACTGACTGGAGAAAAATGTTAAGAGCCAACTGATGTTAGATAGAACTCAATTTCTTGTCCTCGGACAACGCTCTGCAAGCTGTCCCGAAAAACGACTTCCCCGAAGTAAGTGGCAGATCATAAATGAATCACTTAACATAAAGGCAGTGAGTAAACAAAAAGCCGAGCAAATAATGAATTTCTTCTTCGTAGTATGTTACATATGTTTATGATAAATGTTATCTGCTGTGAGAAAATATTGACTTCTCAGTTTAATGAAACGTGGATTACTCTTTCTTGGAAATACAGTACTACCCACCATATTTGAGTGGTTTGGAATACTGTTGTTTAACTAGACTGGTGAAGACGTGATAGACTTCCTAGATCGAACAAATCCTTGAAATTAGTGGGCCTGAGTCTTCTTACAGTAGCTGAGAAGTTTATGAAATTAAAATTTGTTTCTGCAGCTTAGACTGGCATCCAATTTTCCGGTGGCGAAGTCTCCAATAAAATCGCAAAATAATGGAAAGTCGATATTCATAAATAGAAAAATAGCATAAAACATTTGGCAACACAATGGGGTACAAGAACAATGATCTACGACTTTTCTACAAGAAATTATAGTCTTTATATCAGGTATGGTGACGTGATGTGGGTGCACACATGCTACTGCCCATATAGTTTTTGGAATTTTTTCCATTGTTTTTTATCGCTTTACTCGCATTATTCTTCTAATATCAATCGAAGAAGACAACAAAGCTGTCTGAGATGGAAGAAAAGGATAAGGAAGGATGGAAATATAACTAGAAAAGATGGGAAGAGGGAATAGGAGGAACAAGAAGTGCCCAAGCCTACACTTTGGACATGTGATACCGGGAATACTAAGGCGTAGATGGAGAGCCATTGAAATGATGTGTAGACAATCAAATGCGCAGCAGGCGGCAGGACTGAGAGGTCATAGGGTAGGCACAACAGGATGAGTTAGTTATTCTCTTGGTCCGTTGTCACTCTTTCAATTTTGTTCTAAAGTTTTGTCACCACATATGGAGAGCTGTAGAAGAGTTCGTTGTTTGATTGTGAGTTACTGGTTGACCGGTAGACTGGCTTGTCGTCGGGGGTGTACATTGCTGTGTTGCGTTGGAGATTTGGATGAGTTCTATGCAGTCATTGGGTCGTGAGTATGTTTGTGTCTGTGTAGAACTGTGTCTTTGATCAACTTAAAACTTAAGATCGACAACACTCTAATTGCCAACATAATAGGCAAATTCCTTGCCTATACCGCGAAACAACCTAAATTTCAGCACCAATACCACGCATAACAAAAAAATATCCAAAATGGAGGATCCCACTCCAAGATACGATACACGGCCCCAAACTGCCCGTCTCCAACACTTGACCCTTACCACTTAAATATCCGATACCTCACCGATGCTATCTTGCTTGGTTCAACTGCAGCAACACACTAAACCAATAATAACTCAACAAAAAGCCGCAGTAAGATAATAATCACTAATCCCAGCCCTGGCAACCCCCCCCCCACTCTTCATAGATCTAATTTACTCCCTTTCAAACATCCACAAACTTCAACTGTGCAATCTATATCCACATTACCTTAAATTCCAATATTAACCTTGACCTACAAACCTTTCTTGATAGTTGTACAGATCCCACAGGCAAACACCAACACAAACATTTCTACGACATTCCCCGGTCCGAACTAAACCTTGTACAAAAATACCAATGTATGTCAAATGGCCCTAAAATTCTGGAATACCCTACCAGAGAAACTCTAGAAAACTGCAGACACATTCAACACCTTGCAAAACTACCATTAAAAACATCTATCTCCTCCCTGGATACACCCCTGTCAACTAACTAACACAACGAAACCACCTGGTGGTTCACACTTACACTCACTGACTCATTGACCATAAACAAAAAATATTATTCGCAATCTTTAAATAATGAATCCTGTGAACTCCAATACTGAAACTATGTACTCTGTGCCAAAACAAAAGCATTTACATTACTAAACTCACAAACTAGTATTTAGTCACTTAGCCATATTACAACTTACCTCATATTTTGTATATTTTACAATTAAGAATAAAACTAATTCGACCCGAATAAAGCGATCTAAGTGGTACAACTCTGAATCACATTTTACTACCTGTAAACCACACAATTAACCAAATTTTCTGTAAACTCAGCATTGTAACCTTATAGATGAATAAACTTTGAATTTGAATTTGAATATAAATATATACGGAGTTAGTTGGAACGTTTACTGAAAGCGCAAGAGTTTTTTATTGTACTGTGGGGTCAGGTACTGACGATAAGGACATTATTTTCCATTATAAGTAAGCTTTACCCTAGGTAATTGATGACGTCATTATTTGATTAAACGTACTTATATACAGAGTTGTGAACGAAGGAACAAACAGTTGTGTGGGATTAAAAGATAATGGCATCACATGCAGATGGTGAGTTGTCAGGGTGTCTTTTTTGCTGTTGGTATAGTTTTCTCTGGGAGATGCGTGAAGAGACTTGGTAAAAGTTGGTACATGAATTAGGAAGAATATGTAAAATATAAAATAAAATTAAAGAGAGCACATAGGAAAAAGTAATGTTGACTGAGCATCAAAAAAACTAACAATAAAGACTGGATATGAAACAGAGGGAGAGAGTATTTGAGAAAGTAAATGTGTTCAATATTTAGATTTGAACTAGGTTGCCGATAATTCATGATAGAAAGGTAAACCATAGGAGTGGTGCATCGGATGCTACATTATAAGTATCAACCCTTATGGGATAAAAGCATGACTTTCAACTGTTTCAGAGAGGTAGGGAGGCCTGGAGGCATTGAGATGTAGGTTTGAAGTTGGAAGTGTCCGTAGCTCAATCGATAGCGCACCAGCTCAAACACTTAGTCCGGAGTTCGAATCTCCGTTAGACTATTTCCATAAGAACCCCCTTACTGTCCCTGTCACCCCTCAACATAAAAGATACCTGGTGTTAGTCACTGTTGGGGTCGCATCAAGGTAAAAGACGATCTACATGCCCGAAATGCTCATACATAGCCAACTTTCTAGATAAAAATTATGCATAAGTGCAACATCTAGGTAATCTTTAGCAGACGTTTTCGCTCCAGAGACATTATCAATACAGAATTTTTCTAGGAATAATTTGAAGGCAGTAAACATATACAAATGATGAGGTAATCATCCCTCAGCCTTGAGTTGGTGTGATTAGCACCGTAGACGTGAAGATTCTGGAAGCAGAGGCATTCATTCATTCATGCAGTTCGCCGGTACATCCTCCCTGGTCTTCTCAAATGGTGACCCGGCGACACTGCAAGAGCTGGTGGCTGATATACTGGCGTCCGTGCAAAGGGACGGATACCAGACAGGGCAAAAATAGTCACTGGTTAGCTGGATTTCCCCATTGAAGTAGTCATAACAGCAAAGGGATGTAAGTTGTAGTACCACTGAAGAACCCATTACCAATGACTATTCCTCGTCTGCTACCCGACCCTTTGCTGATGCCAGTATTCTAAGAGCCACTCGACCTTGCCTTTGCACAAGAGTCTCACGACTATGGGCGCTTCACACTAACTCCAAGGCTGAGACTGATTGACCGCAGTCTTTTTGTATATATTCAACTGTCTTCAAATTAAAGCCATAGAATCTGTATTGATAAAGCCATTGGATGGCAAACTCTACTATATAGATACCAATGTTGCACCAGTGTCTTATTTTTCTTGTCGGTATTGTAACTCATTTAGAACACTTGCTATGTATGGTATGGTCACTGATATCATCAACCGGTATACCTTTACATGTACTTGTAGAAATAAATATATTATTATTATATTATTAATTAGTAGTATTATTATTATTTTAAAAATTTATTATTATTATTAGTATTATTATTTTACTATTATTTTTATTATATTATATTAATTATTATAATGATTATTAATTATTATTATGTAAAGTAAAAGGACACAAGTGCAACTAAGTGTACATTCATTTGAGGCTGAGTGTTTAAGATGACGGGCTATGTCCCCAGAAGGCCAGGAAAGATGTTTGGCAATAACTTCGGCTAGTTTGTTTGGAGCACTGTCCTATCCTGACGTGGATGTCCCCCTGAGAGGAAAATATTTTTTATGTCTTTGTAAACGCCAACATGTGTGCTGTGATTAGGGTTGCGTGGAACAAGTACAGAATTTCTTCCCATCTCTAGTGGCTTTTTGAGTATATGTCTGATTTTGTATAGAAAATCTTTGTGAGCGTCTCCCACTGTATGAGTGCTGATGTTCGTATGTAGATTGATCATTCAAAAGTCACATCATTTTAGTGTTTAGTCACTGTGTTGAGTATGACGATCACCGGCCTTTGTCGCGGTGGTACGATAAGGTATGGGTCGTTGCGAGGTCTTAAGTCATGATGTATCGTCTAGAAGATTAGAAGAAAAGCTTCACATAAAGCTGGCAGTGCAACCTTATAAACCCTTCTGAAAGGATGTCACTGTGTCGATGTGGTTCCCTGGTAACTAGATTTAGTTGATATTAGTTTGCTATGTTGGGGTAATGTGATCCACAGACTCCAGTGCCATGTTTTTCGAGTCGTTAAGGTGCGTGACGATACGTGTTTATCAGATTCGCGTCCATTTCCTTCCATCGACGTTTAGTGCAGAGTACTGAGAGTTTGCGTTTGATTTTGACTTCTGTTGAGGTAGCTGTGGGTCTGTCTGAGAATATGCTCAGCAGTGGTTGTAATCAGAAATTGAGGCCTCATAATCCTGTGCAGTTTCATGACAGTGTCTTCCATTGCAACACTTGCTGCAGAAGCTCCCAGGAGCGGACATCAACCAAATCTTTCAGTGGGCTGCAAAAACAATAGAATTCAACGATGAAAATATCAATTACTCAATATGTAAAACATGAGGAAATTAAAATCTTCCATCAGATACAAAACAAATTCTCTGGCTTCACAAAATAACAAACACCAACGCAAAGACCTTGACATGATCATGTCGGAGGAACTCACCTTCAAGGACCATATCCATGTAATCATCGCAATCTGCTAGAAAAATACAGATGGAAATGAGAAGCCTTCAAAACTAGGGATTCCAAGCCATGATACACGCTTCAGTCACTTGTTCTATCTAGGCTGGAAATTGCCTGCAACACTAACAGCACCATTCAAGGCAGTGAAATTGCCGACCTAGAAAATGTACAGAGAACTTTCACGGCGTGCATAACGGAGATAAAACACCTCAGTTATTGGGAGCGCTTGAGGTTCCTAAACCTGTATTCCCTGGAACGCAGGAGGGAGAGATACATGATTATATACACCTGGAAAATCCTAGAGGGACTAGTACCGAACTTGCACACGAAAATCACTCCCTACGAAAGCAAAAGACTTGGCAGACGATGCACCATCCCCCCAATGAAAAGCAGGGGTGTCACTAGCACGTTAAGAGACCATACAATAAGTGTCAGGGGCCCGAGACTGTTCAACTGCCTCCCAGCACACATAAGGGGGATTACCAACAGACCCCTGGCAGTCTTCAAGCTGGCACTGGACAAGCACCTAAAGTCAGTTCCTGATCAGCCGGGCTGTGGCTCGTACGTTGGTTTGCGTGCAGCCAGCAGCAACAGCCTGGTTGATCAGGCTCTGATCCACTAGGAGGCCTGGTCACAGACCGGGCCGCGGGGGCGTTGACCCCCGGAACTCTCTCCAGGTAAACTCCAGGTAAACAAGGAAAGAGTTTTTACCCTGCTGCAGGTCACACAAGGTAAGAATTGTTATCCTGCCTCATGTCACACAAGGTAAGAGCTCTTATCCTGCCTCAGGTCACAAAGGGTAAGAGTTGTTATCCTGTTTCAGGTCACACAAGGTAAGAGTTGTTATCCTGCCTCAGGTCACACAAGGTAAGAGTTATCCTGCCTTAGGTCACACAAGGTAAGGGCTGTTATCCTGCCTCAGGTCACACAAAGTAAGAGTTGTTATCCAGCCTCAGGTCACACAAGGTAAGAGTTGTTATCCTGCCTTTGCTCACATAAGGTAAGAGTTGTTATCCTGCCTCAGCTAACACAAGGTAAGAGCTGTTATCCTGCCTCAGATCACACAAGATAAGAGTTGTTATCCTGCCTCAGCTCACACAAGATAAGAGCTGTTATCCTGCCCAGGTCTAAGGTTATGGACTGTGCCGGGGGGAAGTTGACCCCCGGGACATCCTCCAGAAACTCTCCAGGTATACCACCCACCATCACTCTTGGTATACCACCCACCATCATTCCAGGTGTACCACCCACCAACACTCCAGGTACACCACCCACCAACACTCCAGGTATACCACCCACCAGTTCTCCAGGTATACCACCCACCATCACTCTAGGTAAACCACCCAGCAAGACTCCAGGTATACCATCCACCAACACTCCAGGTATACCACCCACCATCAGTCTTGGTATACAACCCACCGACTCTCCAGTATACCACCCACCAACACTCCAGGTATACCACCCACCAATACTCCAGGTATTCCACCCACCAACACTCCAGGTATACCACCCACCAATACTCCAGGCACACCACCCACCATCACTCTAGGTAAACCACCCACCAAGACTCCAGGTATAGCACATACCAACACTCCAGGAATACCATCCACCAACACTCCAAGCATACCACCCACCAACACTCCAGGTATACCACCTACAAAGACTCCATGTATAACACACACAAACACTCCAGGTGTACAACCCACTAACACTCCAGGTATACCACCCACCATCATTCCAGGGAAACCACCAACAACACTCCAGGAATACCACCCACCAACACTCCAGGTATACAACCCACCAACGCTCCAGGTATACCACTCACTATCACTCCAGGTAAACTATTCACCAACACTCCATTTATAGCACCCACCAACACTCCAGGTATACCACCCATCAACACTCCAGGTATACCACCCATCAACTA
>NC_069416.1:663859-681227 GCF_026875155.1 Cherax quadricarinatus
TCGAAGGCACTGGACAGGCACCTAAAGTCAATACTGACCAACGGGGCTGTGGTTCTATGTCCTTGTGTGGGGCCCAGGGGTAACACCCTTGTTGATCAGACCCGGGATCCACCATGAGGCCTGGTTTCAGACCGGGCCGTGGGGGGCGTTGACCCCCGAAACCCTCTCCAGGTAAACTAGAGGTAAACCACATGATGTCACATCGACAGTGAGCACATTTCAGTATTGTTAAGAACGATTGAGAGAAGATATGACATGTGTTAATTCCTCTCAGCCAGAACTCTCATACATTCGTGATTGTCTTAATGTTGATTTTTGCATAAAAAAGCAGTGGGTGTGTGCAGTTTTCCACGTGTCCCAATGTGTGGTCTGAGCCAGATGTGTGTGTAGACCACAGTGTGGTCTGAGACCAGACCATTGGTAACACCCTTGTGTTACTTGTCACCCGTTATGACCATTGACAGCATCAACAGTCCAGGTGTCAGTTTATGAGGGTCTGAGCCCCCATGTGCAGAAAGTTCTTATGTTTGCCATTCGTAGATGTCATGCCTCAGTCGTTCCTATCATGACTCCCCATTGAGACTCATTTCGCTCCAACTCCTGACTGTCAGAGTGCAGTTATGTGTAGAAAACCAGTGTGAGGATGCTTAGACTAACTACTGCTACGACTTGAACTCTGTCGACAGAATGACATCGTCAAACTGCAGTAGCCGTGCCGGCAGGCACCAGCAGGTTGTGCCCCAGGTTGAGCAACCCCTTCAGCGACTACATGATTACTGCTTCATTCCAGAAGAGACCATACCCTGTTATGTCACAGCTCAGCTGCAGCGATGTCTCCGGAAATTGCAGTATCTGTCCGGGAACGCAGAAGCTGTGCAGTGACCCCGGGCCATAAAACCATGATGTTAGCACACCATATCCTTTTTTTCTTCCCTCTCTGTAGGAAGTTTATTTTTGTCCATGTTCACATGTATATATAAGTTTATTCTGTGTTTTGTGCCCTGTTCCTGAGAGACCGAGAGTTTTCTTTTCCAGTCAATCATTGTGGAAAATATTGGTGCATTTTCTGCAATTATACTGTAGAATTTTTATAATGTAAATGTGCATGATTAATGCATTACTGTTGGTCTAAAATATATTTGAAAGTGAAAGAGAACCAACAGAGAAGCTTGGCGCATGCACTGGGTCAGAGAGGGGACACCTAGGCATGGGCAGGCAGTCGCATGGGTATTAGGCCTATGACATGGGTGTCTAATTAATGTGGAACCAGGAATTTGGTGGTTCAGACGGCCGAAACGTGATTAGTGGTCTCACTTCACAATAGGAAGTGTTGTAACTGTTCCCGGTGTATAATATGGGACAGTAAGTTGTCGAAACCAACATAATAGGGTGGTGATAACAGAAAATAGTGAGCGACGCGAAGACACCATGACGAGCGAGTTCATTGGGGAAAATGCCTTTAAATTAATGGGACATCAAGTTGCCTTGTGAATTGAGGAAGGAGTAATAATAATGACTTTAGTTTAAGGGAATGTGTGAAGTGAAACGAGTCACTATTCCTCGAGTGAGCACATGTTAAACTCGCAGCCCTGTTCCAAGGTCCACAGAGTTTTTACAGAGTCTTGTCTCGATTTGGCAGGACATCTAAATCAGAGAAGGAAATAAAGAAAGATAAGGAATGTTGCCTCTTCACCCACAATTAAGTAAACCTTCATATTATATCAGACTCATAACTAGCCAGTTAGGTGTTATAATAGGACAGGTACTGTGAGAACTACAAAGATCTCCAGTGACCACCAATAAAATTGGGTAAGTGGTGGTCTTATTATGTTGACATGTGTAACCTCTTCCCGTCTTTTCTAATCAGTCCAATTTATCCATACAGCCCACAACTATTCGTAGTGCCATATTTACTGGTGTTATCCAACTTTAATCTATAATGCTGGTCTAGGATAGATGTGCTTAAGGGGTGTGAGGTCGAAGGAGCCGCTTGGGGCGACCAGGAGTGGCTTAAGTTTTCTCACACGCCTACACAGGGTATTTACTGTAAACAATATATGCTTGTCACCTCCCAATGAGATTATTTGTATGAATGCAATGACTAGGTTCATACAGGTAACCCTCTAAATTCTCCACAATCATGGTCGACGACGACCATGGATAGGTGGCTGAGCGATGTATGCCCAGCTGGGTTCATATTTCATGCTGTGCTGGTGCTGCCACCTATAGGCCTACCCAGCTCAGCCGGCACTATGCTTACACTGTCTCACTCGGGCAGCCGATGTCACTCAGGAAAAAAGGTAACTAAGTAAGTTTATTCAGGTATACACAAATACAGTTACATAGATTATCATACATAGCAGCATATGTGTAGAGAACCTGGGATAACCCAAAAAAGTCAGACAGAACGACTTATTTCCGTTGGGGTCCTTTTACCTTATTATTATAACATAATGGTTATAATATCTTATTATCATTTTATAATGGAGATAACATCTTATTATCATACTAAAAAGACTATCTACTACACGAGGGTCATTAAGACTATCTACAATACGAGGGTCATTACTAGGAATAAGGTAAAATTTACACGTATGTTAGCTAAAAAATAGAAAATCATTCCCCTCCCTTTCTGTAGCTACATTCATCAGACACCTTTTGGCACTCTTCTTGAACTGGTTCATGCTATGACTGGCTTTGACATGTGCAGGCAGTCTGTTCCATTCCTTTATTGCTGTACAATAAAAGGTGTTTGAAGCCTGGCCACTGACTGTGGGTACTACAAAGTTGTGCTCTCTCCCTCTAGTACTATGATTGCTTTGGTTCCCAACCTTGACAAAATTGACAGCAAGATATTCTGGGCGCTGTTTGTGAGCAATTTTATAAACATGATTTAGCTTCAGTTGTTTTACTCTGTCTTCAATATTCAGCATATCCAACTGCTGTAATTCATCCTGGCCTACATGTTCTCTTGGACCCAGGTCCAGGATAAATCTTACCATTTTGTTCTGGGTGATTTGCAGTCTATCTTTCAGTTTTTATGTCAAGGCAGAGTACCATGAAGAGCAAGCGTAATCCATATGACATTGTATAAGGGCTATACATAGGGTCCTGCGAGCCTCAGTAGGTAGACACTGTGCTTGTCTGTAGAGGAATTTCAGTCTGGCATTCGCTTTCTTTACTACACTGTTCCCTATCAATTCTCCTGACATGCATGGGTCAAAGGGGATTCCCAGATATTTTACTGATGAAACCAGTGATGGGCTCCCCATTACACTGGACATTAAAATTATTTATCCTTCTATGTTTCGTGCCAAAGAGAATGGCTTCAGTTTTCCCGAGGTGTAATGATAGTTTGTTGTCTACTAACCATTTGCTGCAGGACTCCAGTTCCAGTGTTAATACATTAGCTATATCTTGTGGGTCTTTACCTGACACTAACAGTGCACTGTCATCTGCATACAGTAGGAGTTTACACTTGACACTGATAGGCCTGTCATTGACATAGCATAAGAATAATAAGGAACCCAGAATACTACCTTGGGGAACTCCACATGCTATCGGCAGGGGTTCTGATTCCTTTTTGTTTATTTTGACAATTTGTCTCCTGTTGCTAAGGTAGGACTTAAACCAGTCTACAGAACCTATACCGATAGCTTTAAGTTTCTTACATAATATATTGTGGTTGACAGTATCGAAGGCCTTTTGCAGGTCTAAGGTTACCATACCTATGAGGTTCCCCTTTGACATTTCAGTTCTCAGGTAATCCATCAGATTAATTAGGGAGGTGTCGGTTGAGTAAAGTCTTCGAAAGCCCGATTGATAGCTATGGAGAATGTTGTTGTCATTAAGGTACTTAACTACTTGACAGTACACCACCCTGTCTAAAATTTTGGATATAATACTGAGTATACTAACAGGCCTATAGTTGCTGACTTCAGACCTACTGTTTTTCTTCAAGATAGGAAGGAGTAACTCTGGCCTCCTTGAACCCCTCCGGAACGGTATTAGTGGTGATGGACAAATTTATTATGTGAGCAATAGGGATTAACAATTCAGAAGCACCATCTTTTAGGAACTTAGACGGGATGTTATCCGGGCCAGTGCTCTTAGTTGGGTTTAACCTGCTTAGTTCATTTTAAATAAAGTCATAGATACACTTACTAGTTGACAACTGTTTGGGGTTACCCCTTTATTGGTATAGTATGTTTGAAACTTATCAGAGTCTGTGTTAAAGGTATTTGATGCAGCTGGTAGTTTACTTACTAGTGTTGATGCAACAGATGTGTAGTAGGAATTAAAGCAATTTGCCACCTTAGATGTTTCGTGGCATACCTCATTATCGATAGTGAGTACTATGTTAGACCTATCTACTGGCTTATGGCTATACCACAACTGTTTTAGTTGTTGCCAGAGCTTTCTGGGGTTATGCTTATGCTCTTCAATTTTTCAGCAATAGTGCTTTGTCTTTGCTCCTTTTATAAGTCTCTGTACTCTGTTCCTCACCTTTGGAATTCATTTAGTGCTGTAATATCCTGTCTGTTTTAAATCTTTTTAGCAGCTGATCTCTAAATTTCATATTATCTAATATCTCAGTAGTCATCCAGGGTTCAGTTCTTCGTCTAATCCTAACCTCTTTAACTGGTGCAATATTATCAAGGATGGTAGTGAAAAATTGTTTTGAATTTTTCCCAGGCATCGTTTTTCGTCCGTGCAACTTGTTATTCTCTGTCCAGTCACGATTGTGTAGCCTGTTTACCAGTGTTTCTTTACTATAGTTTCTAGTTGATCTCATTTTTATTGTCCTGTGTAGGCCTATCCTATCCCTAGTGATTTTCCTGGTGCAGTAAATGATAAAATGATCACTAAGACCTGTGGTAATGACGCCTGACTGACTAATGTTCTCAGCGCGGTTACAAAGTATGTGGTCAATTAGGGTGGCTGAGAACTGTGTGATCCGGGTTGGTGTAGTAATTAGTTGAGTGTAACTATTTAAACCTAGAATTTGCTTATACCTTTTGCATAGCCCGTTATTTTGTTGATAAAAACAGATATTGAAGTCGCCCAGTATTATTGTCTCGCAATTGTTTTCAAGTCCGGACAATACTCTGGAAAAGTCTTCTAAGAACTGGTCCTGGGTGGGAGGGCGGTAACTAGTTCCTACTAAGATGGGTTTGGTCTCGGGAAGCAGCACTTCAAACCACAGAATCTCTAGTTTATTGTTATTTAAATCAGGTCTTGGGTTGTAAGCTAAGTCATTTCTAATGTAGACACATACCCCACCACCCTTTCTGTTCCTATCTAAGCGTTTTATATTGTAACCTTCTATTTGACCTCGTCGTCAGTCACCGTATCATCCAACCAGGATTCAGAGATGTATATAACTGCCACCATAGTTCTGTTAGCTAGAATCCTAATCTCTGCCAATTTTGGTAAAAGTAATCCTGTGTTGACATGAATAAAGTGAAGACCTCTTTTCATAAAACAATTATAATCATCAGTATATGGCAATGGGTCATTTGTATTAAAATTAGATAAATCAATGTCATCATTCCTAAAGAGTAAACTGCGCCAAAGTGCATTTGTTACACACAAAATGAATTCTGGCACCATTACTATAATTGTACATAAGTACATCCATTATACACCCATCCCTTACACATTTTACATAGTGAACATTAAAATGGTATAAAATACCGACAGGTTATTAGGTAAGACACATATGCAACAGTTAGGTATCTTTATTATGAAACGTTTCGCCTACACAGTAGGCTTCTTCAGTCGAGTACAGAAAAGTTGATAGAAGCAGAAGATACTTGAAGATGATGTAATCAGTAAAATCACACTTGAAGTTTTGAGGTGGTCAGTCCCTCAGTCTGGAGAAGAGCATTGTTCCATAGTCTGAAACAATATGGAGTTGAAGTGACAGGATGGAGCCTTATATAGCGCCAGGAGGTGAGACGTAGGTCACTAGTAGAGTAAGAATGTAGTCGTTGTGAGGTCAGGTCCCTCTCAAATCCAGCCATTCTCACCTCTTACCTATACTAGTGGCCTACATCTCACCTCCTGGCGGTATATAAGGCTCAATCCTGTCACTTCAACTCCATATTGTTTCAGACTATGGAACAATGCTCTTCTCCAGACTGAGGGACTGACCACCTCAAAACTTCAAGTGTGATGTACTGATTACATCATCTTCAAGTATCTTCTGCTTCTATCAACTTTTCTGTACTCGACTGAAGAAGCCTACTGTGTAGGCGAAACGTTTCGAAACAAAGATACCTAACTGTTGCATATGTGTCTTACCTAACAACATTTTACGTAAGGTGTCTTTTCTCTCCTTTCGTACTTTAGTATAGTGCATGCACCTGTTTGGTGGTGTTTGAGATAAGAATAGCCATTCGTATTGTCTCAAAATTGACCTATGTGAGCCTTATATATGGGGTAAAGGTTATCATTGATAAATTAGACACATGTGCAACTCTTGGGTATCTTTATTGAGGAAACGTATCGCCACACAGTGGCTTCATCAGTCCATACAAAGGAGAATCGTGAAGAACAGGAGGAGAATGAGGTAATCAGTCCCTCAACCTTAAGTCGATGTGGCCAGTCCATCAATCTTGAATAGAATACAGCACATGTGCGGAGAAGTCGCTTATATACCATAGGCAGGAGAGGTGCAGCAGAAGTAGGTGGTGTCACATTTGTTCAATGTGGAAGTAGGTCGTGCCCAAGGGTTAGGCAAGCAAAGAATTCCCAAGTATTAAGATCCCATTCATCTTCAAAGGTTATCATTACATATGGAGTTAAGGTTATCATTCCTAGCTACTAGACCGTCATTATCACTGTCACTTATCTGCCTGTTTTGCCTCTGCACAATAGTTTAAGGTCTACTCCATCACTCTCTCCTGGGCATGGCCCTCCTGGGCCAGGGCACTTCAGCACACTACCTGTTTACCAAGCATTCTCTGCTCGTCTGTTGGTGTGAGCAGACGTGCGCCTGCTGCCCTCTCTCGGCGATTGGAAGACTTCCTGTTTTTTCCAATATGATGCAGGGTGTGAGGAAGAGGGTAAATACTGTGGGCATCGAGCTGGTTCGTGGGGCGATTTCATCACAAGCTGCTCCCGTGCTGGTGCCATTAATCATCCGGGATATGTATGGTATACAGGATGCAGAATTATATGGCGTAGCACTTAATGGCGCATACAGTGTGTTTGTCAAGTTGATGAACACCAGCGTCTATGAGAGGCTGGAAGAGAAATACCAGGATGTGCGAGTAGACGTCAATTCTATGCTGAGTGTCCACCTTCATGACGTCTCCAGGCATTATACTTGGGTTAGAGTGCGAAATGTACCGTTTGAGGCAGATGAAACGGACATACACAATGTTTTCAAGGACTACGAAACCGTTCACCTGGCACAGCCCGGCAAGTGGGTAGAAGGTGCACATGTTGGATTCCCGGAAGGCACGTTTTTGCTAAAAATGACAATACGGCACCCCATACCATCGTATGTTATGTTGGAGGCCTTCAGGACTCAGCTCATGGTGTCCTATGCTGAGCAATGCAGGACCTGCAGGCGTTGTGGTGGTTTTGATCACTTTGCTGCATATTTTGAATGACAGACTCGACTTCATGGTCTAGAATGTATTGCCGCAGGGGAATCTGGGCAAGTTGGACGTGCTCTGGAGCTACAGGAAGGACGTGGGCCTGGTCGTCTGTGGAGTGAGGAGGTGGAGTGAGCAGAGGCAGTGGCGGGTGCGGACCTGACGGCCCCTGTGGCTGGGGGCCCTGTGGGACCTATTTTGCCTGATGGTGGGGGACGGCATATTTTGGCGGAGGAAGCCATACATGAGGTCCTAGAGATGGTGCTCACCTCGCTGTTTTTCCCCCGTCAGATGGGGAGGGCGAGTCGGCGACGAGGTGCTGCCCACACAGGTCTGCGTGGGCAGCAAAATGAGCCCATTGACTTGGTGGTGTCTCACGGGGCAATGTGCCCAGATGGCAGGAAGGTTGGACATGTGGTGGAGGTGGAGGTTCACCGTGAGGTATCACAGGAGGTGGAGATAGAAGTGGGTGGAGTCATGCACAAGCGTGAGACTGTGACATCAGATTTGGATGATGTTTTGACTCCAGCACAGAGGACCGACAAGGTAGTGGTGGTGGAAGATGTTGGTGGTCCCTCGGGGACTTCGGACCCGGAGCTGGACCGGGAAGGGGTTAGGGCTGCCAGTAGAGACATGCATAAAGGAGGTCTGAAAGGACATGGTGGTGTTGTGAAGAAGGTGTCAAAGCTCAGGGAGAAGAAACCACCACTGGCCTAAGATGTATGACAGTTAACATTAATGGTTTGTGTCAGGATGTGAAGCGTGCGTGGTTTGCAAGTTTCTTGTGCAGGCATAGAGTGGATGTCGTATTTGTGCAAGAGCACAATATCAAGGTGGGGTGTGTAATGGAGGTGGATGGATACAGGGCTTTCATGATGCAGACGGATGCTTGAAAGGAGGGGTGGGAGTCCTACTCCAAGAGGCGAGCCCATTTGTGGTTAGTAGAAGTGAAGGGGGAGGATGAGGGACATATTATAAGAGTGGATGGGCGAGCGAGTGGCGTTAGAGTGTGTGTGTATGCACCCACGGAGAGTGATGCATGTCTGAAAGCGGATTTCATGAGGGATGAGCTCGTTTATTATTTCTGTTCTTTACTACCTGTTGCTATCTTGGGAGGAGATTGAAATTGTGTTATTCGCAATGCAGACATTGAGCCGCATGGGGTGGGGCATTTTTCAATTATCCTAAGTGATCTTCTGAGAGATGTGTGTCCTACATGACGTATTTGGGGGTGGGGCTTGGGTGGTGGAGCACACTTTTGTTAGACATGGATAATGCGGCGAGGCTAGATCGGGTGCACATCACAAAGCAGGTAAGAGTGGAGTCCATGTGTACGGTGGAGGTGGAATATTCTGATCATAGGGCGGTTGTGGTCGACCTGGGGTGGGATTGGCTGGCTAGGAGGTGTAAGAGCTATTGGAAACTAATACGAGGATCTTGGGTGATGAGGAGGGGCAGGGAGGATTCGAGACATTGTGGGCAGAGCTCATTGAGGAAAGGCGGGGTGTAAAGGATTTGCTGGGGTGGTGGGATGGGGTGGCTAAGGGATGAATACATCAGTTTTATTTGAGGGAGGGGAAACACATAATGCAACAATCGTATAGGCTCCTTCAGTACCTAGAGGATAGGTTGAGGATTGCTACGGAAGAGGTGGACATCGGGGAGTATATCCTGTGGAGGAGATAGAAACATTGAAGGGAAGGATTTGTGAGCTGCAAAATCAACGTTTTAATGCAGTGCATGTGTAGGGGGGGGTTGTGGGGCGATCGACAGTCGGTGTGTATCTTATGGGATCAGCAGCACCGTCGGAAAGGCACTGAGGTTGGTAGGGTTGGTAGGTTAGTCGTCCACTCTGAAGTAGAGGGTTATCGTGAGGGGCAAGTGTTGTGGACGACAGAGGGGATGAGTGATTATGCGGACGCATGGTATGAGCAGTATTTGGGAGTAGTGGAGTGGGAGGTGAGGTTTTGCGTAGCGTCTGCGAGCTAGTGCCATGTTCATTGGGGCATAGTGATTGAGTAGCGCTGGGTGAGGGGATAGATGAGGGCGAGGTTTGGCGGGCATTGGTGAGTATGCATATGGGAAAGGCTCCGGGGATAGATTAATTGGCCTGTGAATTTTACCTGCAGAATTGGAAGTTAATGCGTGGATACCTGGTGGAGTTAATGAATATCATGAAGGAGAAGGGAGAGTTGGGGAGCTACAAGCCACAGCAGTAGTTGTTCTAGTCCTGAAGGGAGAGGTCCAGAATACCCTAAAGGATTATCGGGTGATATCTTTACTATGTGTGGATAATAAATTGTTTGCAAAAATACTGGGAAATCGCCTGAAATGCGTCGTGGGGCGTGTCATATCGGAAGGGCAATACGAGTTGCCTGACAGATCTATGGTTGAGGGTCATGGACGTCTTACGGGGTTTGTGGAGGGTTTGGGGGGAAAAGTGGGGCTTACTTGCTTTGGATTAGCAGGGAGCATATGACCTTCTAAAGCAGGGATTTGGGGAGGAAGTTGCGGAATGGGTGGAGACATTGTATCGAGGGGTGCGGGTGTGTGTGTGCAAATCAATGGTTGCATAGGGGAAGCGGTATGTCCATTTTCTCAAATCCTGTTTGCCTGTGTTCGGGACCCATTTTACAGACTCATTGAGGCACATATCTGTGGGGGGTGGGGACAGGGGAGGTGGGGTGTGGGCCGGGGATTGTAGAATACGTCGACGACACGATGGTACTCATGCGGGAGGGAAAGAGTTTGAGAGGGGTGGGAGAGGTCATTCGTACTTTTGGGGAGGCTATGTGGATGAGGGTCAGTGTGGAGAAATCATGCTTATTAAGGCTGGGAAATTGAAACTGGCAGGGAGATTGGGATGCTGGTGTGGAGTGGAGGGTGGTGGATAGCTTAAAGATATGTGGAATAGTGTTTATGGAGGATCAAGTGCAGTTGAGAGAGGTGAACTCCGAGTGTATTGTGGAATGGGTGCAGCATAGATTGGGGAGTTTGTGACCGTACCATTTGACATTGTTGCAGAGGGCCATCATGGTAAACATGTTACTATACAGTAAGGTTTGGCATGTGGTGGCAGTTTACCCCATAACGGGGCTAGGAATTACGAGAATCTTAAAGAGGGTGTTTAAGTTTATATGGGATTCTGGGTGTGATTGGCTGAGGAGGGAGATGGTAATGCTGCCGGAATGTCAGGGGGGATTAGGGTTATTGGATCTGTGGTGTTGGGTAAAATGTGTTTAATTATGAAGGGAGTATGTACGAGTTGGAGGGTGTGGGGGGTTAAAGTTTCTGTATGAGGGAGTGAAGAGGAGGTATGTGGGTGTAGAGTTGAGGGAATGTGAGGAGGTGCTACATACCCTCATGGTTCAACGGGAGCCTGTCAAGATCCACATAGGGGTGTTGGCGAGAGTGATTGGGAGCTGGGTTGTGGTGCCGGTGGAGGGAATATACCCCATGTATGGATGGGGAGATATTTGGTGTCGTTTTCGTAAGCTGAAGCTCAGGCCTCGGGTGCGGGAGGTTATGTTCAATTTCCTGCATGGCATTTTGCCATCAGGAGCAGTTCTACGGGCGAGACGAGTTGTGAAGGAGAGTGGGTGTGGGGTGTGTGGTGGAGAGGATACGGCATATCATGCAGTGTATTTTTGCGAATGTTTGGGGAATGTTCGGGATTGGATGAGTAGGACAGTGAGGCGAGTGGGAGGGGTGGGCATACCAGTGTTGAGACCACTCGTTTTGGATATGGGAGGGGTGCCAGAGAGTACACAATGAGCATTGGCATATTTAATGGTAGATTTTGTGTACGTGTCATGAGGTATGCGTGGGAATGGCGATTGGGTTGTGAGGAAACAGGTAATGGCAGCTACTTTCTATAGGACGGTTTGCAGGAATAGGGAAATATATGGATCACGGTGGGAAGGAGCCTTTCCCGCAGGTTATCGTGGTTTAACTGTTGGGATCTTACTAGCTTTGTAGTGGGGGGGTTTGTCATGGCAGGGGCAGGGATTGGGAATGTCATCAGGGGTTCCAATGGGCTCGCCGTCGGGAGTGTGTGTGTGTGTGTGTACTCACCTAATTGTACTCACCTAATTGTGGTTGCAGGGGTCGAGACTCAGCTCCTGGCCCTGCCTCTTCACTGATCGCTACTAGATCCTCTCTCTCTCTGCTTCCTGAGCTGTATCATACCTCTTCTTAAAACTATGTATGGTTCCTGCCTCCACTACTTCACTTGCTAGGCTATTCCACTTCCTGACAACTCTATGACTGAAGAAATACTTCCTAACGTCCCTGTGACTCGTCTGAGTCTTCAGCTTCCAGTTGTGACCCCTTGTCCCTGTGTCCCCTCTCTGGAACATCCTATCTCTGTCCACCTTTTCTATTCCCCACAGTATTTTGTATGTCGTCATCATGTCTCCCCGACCCTTCTGTCCTCCAGTGTCGTCAGTCCGATCTCCCTCAACCTTTCCTCGTACGACATTCCCCTGAGCTCTGGGACTAGCCTTGTTGCAAACCTTTGTACTTTCTCTAACTTCTTGACGTGCTTGACCAGGTGTGGGTTCCAGACTGGTGCTGCATACTCCAGTATGGGCCTAACATACACAGTGTACAGTGTCTTGAACGATTCCTTATTAAGGTATCGGAACGCTATTCTCAGGTTTGCCAGGTGCCCATATGCTGCAGCAGTTACTTGGTTGATGTGTGCCTCCGGTGATGTGCTCGGTGTTATGGTCACCCCAAGGTCTTTCTCCCTGAGTGAGGTCTGTAGTCTTTGTCCACCTAGCCTCTTTGCCCCTCCCCAATCTTCATGACTTTGCATTTGGCTGGATTGAATTCGAGAAGCCAATTACTGGACCACATGTCCAGCCTGTCCAGGTCTCTTTGCAGTCCTGCCTCATCCTCATCCGATTTAATTCTTCTCATCAACTTCACATCATGTGTGTGTGTGTGTGTGTGTGGTATGGGCGTATGGCTTAGACGTAAACAAGGGATGGTTCAGTGTGGTTAGTAGGTGTTAGGATGTAAGTGTGATGACAGCTGGAATAAAAGTGCGATCCAGTTTGGTTGTGGGGATTTTCGGTTTATACTTCTGCGTACGTGTCCCACGGGATGATGACTACATTACTCTCTATGTATATATAGCCTTGCACATGCTTGGTCACTTACCAGCACACCTATATTAGAGGGTGGAGGTATATATTTTTTTAGAGGTAATGTACGCATGTATGCTGTAAGGATGCTTGGGTGAGGTTCGTAGTGATTGTGATACTGTCACGCTGTGACAGGTTATATGCTCATTTACGGCTAGAAGAATGTGTGACAGGGTCATGTGTAATGACGAGAGTGGGCGGTTGCCCAAATGGGGGGGTAAGAGGGGGGTAAGGAGTGTCGGAGAGACTGAATTTGCAACTTGATAGTGTCTCTTATATACACCTCTGTTTTGCACATTGACTTTTGTGCAGTGAATAGGTTGTGATAGAGTAGTTTTTATTTATGTGTTCGCATTAGGCTATGGAAGCCTGTGCTGTGAAATTGATTTTGTTGACAGCATTTACTGTACATGATGATATATCAATGTATGTGTACAACGATATGATAATTTAGTAATTGTGGCCAGTGCATTTGGCGGAGGTGTGTGTACCTCAGGCGGAGGTGTGTGTACCTCAGGCGGAGGTGTGTGTACCTCAGGCGGAGGTGTGTGTACCTCAGGCGGAGGTGTGTGTACCTCAGGCGGAGGTGTGTGTACCTCAGGCGGATACACATACTTCTGTATGACTTACTCCTAAGAAAGGTTTTTTTATTAGCAATGTTCGTTTCTTTGACAATAATATATATGTGTGATGTTTTTTGTACTTACACTTACATGAGTACGTTTGTTTTCTTTTGTCAGCTGTAAGTTACACTTATGTAGAAGTGAGATGTGATATTTTCAAGTGTTTTATTATATATACTGACAGGTGGCTTGATAGTGTGCTTGATGCTCTTTCTTTTTTGTTTTGTGTCACGGGTTTCTTCTCCTGTGTCCAACAACGTGTGTGTGTGTGATAATTTATGCATGTACTTATTGTTCTCAATAGTGTTATACTTTATATATGTATTATGTCTGTACAAGATATGCTCTCAATAAAATACAAAAAAAAAAAAAAAAAAACTGTTTACCAAGAGCCCAAATAAAGTAACATTGCCTCTGAAGAGCTTATCATTGACCCCACTCGGACAAATAAAGTAACATTGCCTCTGAAGAGCTTATCATTGACCCACTCGGACAAATAAAGTAACATTGCCTCTGAAGAGCTTATCATTGACCCACTCGGACAAATAAAGTAACATTGCCTCTGAAGAGCTTATCATTGACCCCACTCGGACAAATAAAGTAACATTGCCTCTGAAGAGCTTATCATTGACCCCACTCGGACAAATAAAGTAACATTGCCTCTGAAGAGCTTATCATTGACCCCACTCGGACAAATAAAGCAACATTGCCTCTGAAGAGCTTATCATTGACCCACTCGGACAAATAAAGTAACATTGCCTCTGAAGAGCTTATCATTGACCCACTCGGACAAATAAAGTAACATTGCCTCTGAAGAGCTTATCATTGACCCCACTCGGACAAATAAAGCAACATTGCCTCTGAAGAGCTTATCATTGACCCCACTCGGACAAATAAAGCAACATTGCCTCTGAAGAGCTTATCATTGACCCCACTCGGACAAATAAAGTACATTGCTCTGAAGAGCTTATCATTGACCCCACTCGGACAAATAAAGCAACATTGCCTCTGAAGAGCTTATCATTGACCCCGCTCGGACAAATCACCCAAATCAATTGTAATAAATTTGATTGCAGCATAATAAACTTTGTACAGAGATAGGTGACAATTTAGTTGTGACTGCAAAAAAAACCATAATGGCAATAACTAATTAACTGCTTATGTATAAGGACATTAAGATGAACCCAATGGAAATAGGTCACTTTGTCTAACTTTTTTGGGTTGTCCCAGGTAATCTACACATATGTTGCTATGTGTGATAATTTAAGTAAATGTATTTATGTTTACCTGTACCGGAATAAACTTACTAGCTCAGTACTATAGAACAGTTATTATATCCAGCTGTCTGGAGTTATTATATCCAGCTGTCTGGAGTTATTATATCCAGCTGTCTGGAGTTATTATATCCAGCTGTCTGGAGTTATTATATCCAGCTGTGGAGTTATTATATCCAGCTGTCTGGAGTTATTATATCCAGCTGTCTGGAGTTATTATATCCAGCTGTTTGGAGGTTATTATATCCAGCTGTCTGGAGTTATTATATCCAGCTGTCTGGAGTTATTATATCCAGCTGTCTGGAGTTATTATATCCAGCTGTTTGGAGTTATTATATCCAGCTGTTTGGAGTTATTATATCCAGCTGTCTGGAGTTATTATATCCAGCTGTCTGGAGTTATTATATCCAGCTGTCTGGAGTTATTATATCCAGCTGTTTGGAGTTATTATATCCAGCTGTCTGGAGTTATTATATCCAGCTGTTGGAGTTATTATATCCAGCTGTCTGGAGTTATTATATCAGCTGTTTGGAGTTATATATCCTGCTGTTTGGAGTTATTATATCCAGCGTCTGGAGTTATTATATCCAGCTGTTGGAGTTATTATATCCAGCTGTCTGGAGTTATTATATCCAGCTGTCTGGAGTTATTATATCCAGCTGTCTGGAGTTATTATATCCAGCTGTCTGGAGTTATTATATCCAGCTGTCTGGAGTTATTATATCCAGCTGTTTGGAGTTATTATATCCAGCTGTCTGGAGTTATTATATCCAGCTGTCTGGAGTTATTATATCCAGCTGTCTGGAGTTATTATATCCAGCTGTTTGGAGTTATATCCAGCTGTTTGGAGTTATTATATCCAGCTGTCTGGAGTTATTATATCCAGCTGTCTGGAGTTATTATATCCAGCTGTCTGGAGTTATTATATCCAGCTGTTTGGAGTTATTATATCCAGCTGTCTGGAGTTATTATATCCAGCTGTCTGGAGTTTATTATATCAGCTGTCTGGAGTTATTATATCCAGCTGTTTGGAGTTATTATATCCTGCTGTTTGGAGTTATTATATCCAGCTGTCTGGAGTTATTATATCCAGCTGTTGGAGTATTATATCCAGCTGTCTGGAGTTATTATATCCAGCTGACTGGAGTTATTATATCCAGCTGTTTGGAGTTATATATCCAGCTGTTTGGAGTTTATTATATCCAGCTGTTTGGAGTTTATTATATCCAGCTGTTTGGAGTTATTATATCCAGCGTTTGGAGTTATTATATCCAGCTGTCTGGATTTATTATATCCAGCTGTCTGGAGTTATTATTTCCAGCTGTTTGGAGTTATTATATCCAGCTGTTTGGAGTTATTATATCCAGCTGTCTGGAGTTATTATATCCAGCTGTCGGAGTTATTATATCCAAGCTGTCTGGAGTTATTATATCCAGCTGTTGGAGTTATTTATATCCAGTGTTTGGAGTTATTATATCCAGCTGTCTGGAGTTATTATATCCAGGTGTTTGGAGTTATTATATCCAGCTGTTTGGAGTTATTATATCCAGCTGTCTGGAGTTATTATATCCAGCTGTCTGGAGTTATTATATCCAGCTGTTTGGAGTTATATCCAGCTGTTTGGAGTTATTATATCCAGCTGTCTGGAGTTATTATATCCAGCTGTCTGGAGTTATTATATCCAGCTGTCTGGAGTTATTATATCCAGCTGTCTGGAGTTATTATATCCAGCTGAATCAACACTGCTAAACGAATAAAAGACTTTAGAAAAATTACTTAAAATTATTAAATTGACAATAAATTACAAAACTAAAAGAAAACTCTAAAAGATCTTCACAAACTAAAGTGAATTTGTGTAAAGCAACACAGTGTAATAATTGCAAGTAAAAATAGCATATTTTTCTATACATAACCTTTCTTTACCGTAAAATATTTGATAAAAAAAAAAAAAAAAAAAAAAAAAAAAATTGCTGTATAGTCCTTGTGGCTTAGCGCTTCTTTTTGATTATAATAATAATAATAATTGATAAAAATTACACAGCTTAAAATGGTCATATTTAACACATTCATTATTATAAGGAAGACGAGTAAATGAAGCAATAATCAAATACACTTGTACTACCTGTCTTGGCTGTTTCCTTAGTACATTGTCCTCATCGCTCTCGGGCCGTGTGGACAGGCTGCGCAGTAGCTCCCAAATCATCTGGCTTTCTGTGCAGTTTTCATATTCGTCTCTCAACTCTTGAGTAGAGAGGACGTACTTGGAACTGCGCTCTGACCCCTGGTGGCAGGTGACAGTATTTTCATCATGGTGGAGAGTGGCCGCAGACGTGTAAACACTGTCTGTTTAGAATTGGTGAGGGGCGTGCTTACTGCCCAGAATACTAACATGTTGCTGACGGCGATATTGCAGGATACGTACGGCATCGCTAATGAAGACCTTTATGGAGTCTCACTGGATGGTGTGGCACCCATTTTCGTTAAGTTCCGGCTGAGCAGTACATGTGAAAACATAGTAGCCAAGTATCAGGAGGTGGTTAAGATGGTTACCCCTGGCGTTAGTGTCTGTCTTCATGACGTATCAAGGTTCTACACCTGGGTCAAGGTGCGTAATGTACCTTTCGAGGCTGATGAAAATGATTTACGGCAGGTGTTTGGAAGATATGGAATGATCCATATGACGAAAATTGGGACGTTGGCGAATGGGCCACTAG